>PVIC010017107.1:0-33299 GCA_004025085.1 Thryonomys swinderianus
GAAAAATCCAAGTGTTCTTAGATAGATGAATGGATAAACAAAATGTTACATACATGTAGTAGAATGTGAGTCAGCCTGAAAAAGAAGAAAATCTGACCTTTTGTGACAACATGGTTGAACCTGAAGGACATTATTCTATGTGAAATAAGCCAGATACAGAAAGACAGGTGCTCCATAATTCCCCTCCGCATAGTATTTATAGATGGAAAACTCACAAAAGCAGACAATGTAATAGTGGATGCCAGAGGCTTGGGTGGAGAAATGGAGAGTTGCTGCTCAATGGTTGCGAAGTTTCAGTTATGCTAGATGATATACAAACACAAGCAGAAGACCATGTAAAGATACAGGGGGGAGATGGCCATCTGCAAGACAGGAAGAGAGGCCTTCAGAAGAAACCAACCTTGCCGACAACCTTGTTCTTAGGCTTCTGTCTTCCAAAACGTGGGGCAATACACTGCTGTTGCTGGGGCTACTGAATCATGTTGTTAGAGCAACCCTGCAAAGTTATGCCAAATGACACAAGAATCTGAAAAAATCCTGTGCATAATTGGACCATGAAAGGAAAATGTTAATGTTCACTCTTCTAATTTTCTCTGAGAATAATTAGGAAACAGTATTGTTGAAAGACTAATACAGTTCTGTCTTATTTCTTCCTTTAGGAATGGAAATCACACTCCCAAATGAGCAAGGTAGGCAGAGTTTTCTACTGTCTGAAAAGGTCTGCCTCTCTACAGACTAAGATAACTATACATGGAGATAAATCCAAGCAGCAGCTGAATACTGACCATGGACTATATAATTAGTCTCTTTATTGCTTCGATCTTGGGGCATTTCTTAACACTCTAACTTAATACATTTACAGTTGTATTTACTTCTTGTTTATAACCCTCTCTACACAGACACAAGACCCTAAAACAAGTGTTATTGTTTTAGGGACACTATGATTTCATTATCTTTGTTTCTTTTTAATGTAATATTATGTTTTATCTGTTTATATTTCGTCCTGCTTATATCATCTCTTTTCCTCCAGCTTGTCAGTAATCTGTTTTTTTTTTTGTCCCTTGTATGCTGTCATTTTTAAAAATTGAATTCTTTATTGGTACAATTTATATACATCTCACAATCACACATAACATTGGGGAATTTGTACCAGTATATGACACAAGTTAATTCTCATTTTTACCCATATCCCTACCCACCCTACCTCCCCACCCTCTATATACGTGCTCTTTTATTTTCTTTCAGAATCATATTTGTTCCTTCCCCTCATTACATTCCCACACCAAATTTCCCATTCTATAAAAGCTGTCATACTTTCTAGAGCTCATTTACATGTACAGGTGCTCATATCAAAGAGAAGATCTGGTATTTGCCTATCTGTGATCTATTGATTTCACTCATTAGTTTGTCCTCCAGGTGTATCCATTTGCACATAAATGAATCAATCTTGTCATTATTTATGGCAGAATAATATTGCCATAAATAATGTTTTTTAAAATAAAAAAACAACATTTTCTTTATCCAGTCTCCAGTTGATGGCCATTTGAGTTGTTTCCAAGACTGAGCTATCACGAACTGAGCTGCTACGAACAAGGGTGTACATCTGTCTTTCCAATGTGATTTTAAAAATTCTTTTGGGTACATTCCCAGCAGGAAGATAGCAGGGTCAAATGGGATCCCTAGTCCTAGTTTTCTGAGAAATCTCCACACAGATCTCTACAATGATTGCACAAGTCTGCAATCCCACCAACAGTGGAGAAGGGTTCCTTTCTTCCCACAGCCATGTTGTCATTTTTATAATTAAACGCCTAAATGATTGTTAATTTTATGGTGACAATTAAGATAATCTTCCACATTTATTACAAGGACTATCTGCATGTAAACAATTAGTGATACTATCCTCTGAGTGCTTTTAGGGGGTAAAAATATAGGCACGAAAGTCTGCATTAAAATTAAGCAAAACATGTTTTCCAGTAAAGCACACTATATATTTTAGATAATATTAATTTTCTAACTACTCAGCAGGGAAAGAGAAAAGGGGGAAAAACAGGAAAAGAACCAAAGCTTTTTGTCTTGAAGTCATGTATTATGTATTTACTGAATGTGTCATATCATTCTCTTATATAGATGATTTCTAAGTTCGGTGGTCTTATATCATTCTCTTATATAGATGATTTCTAAATTTAGTACTTACTCAGAAGCGTGGTATAAGTGGGTCTGGGCTTATCTTTATGAGAGGGAAAGGAGAAAGGGAAACAGATTTTGAACGGAGACGAAAGAAGGCTGTCATTGTGATGCATAGAAGTTAATCTCCTTCACTGAAAATTGAGAACAGAGAACTGTGGAACAAGGGACAGAAGGCAAGGTGGGATGATCACTTGAACCCAGAAACTTCAAGGAAATACCAGGTGACTCACTATGAAACAGAGGGACTGGGTCAGCACGGTCCATGAAGTGTACCTGGAGGCTAGTCCTGTGGCAGGGTGAGCTACTGAGTCCCAATGGACAAAGTGGAACCTCACATATACTTCAGCTCTGTGAAAGCTGAGAAATGGACAAAGAGGCAAGAATGACAATAACCTTAACGCAAGTAATATTCTCTATTGCTGCTTCACGATGGAGAGAGACAAATGTTCAGAACTTGGGACCGACCGCCAGGCTCTGAGAGGAAGCCCTGACTGGGGATTTTAGTCTTGTACAGAGCTGAATTCAGCCAGTGGCTGGGATAAGCCAGAACCACACCTTCCCCAGGACCTGCAGGTGAGGACTCAGCCAGGCTAATGGCTGAATGTGAGACTCAGAGCAGTGAGTCCATTCGAGCAACTCCAGGACTTGATTTACGTAGCTGTGAGATAATAAATGATTGTTTAAAACTGTTAAATTTATTATACTCGTAGAAGCTTAAGATAGTGTTGACAGGACTTTGAAAATACTTTCTTTATGCTATCTCAGTGTCCATAAATCAGCTGTAGACTAACTCTGCTTTTTATCAGCTGTTGGACCTTGGGTGAATTATGTGACCCTCCTGAGCCTGTTTCCTCACCTGTACAGGCAAAGGAAATAATGACTACCATCTTAAGTAGTTTCTAGGAAAAGTGAATTAATATTGAAATTTTCTAGCAGTTTTCTTAGCGTGTGGTAGAGAGTCATAAGTGGTTCATTCTTTCCTTCTTCCCTCCTCTTTCCACAGCCCACTCATGCTATGGTATGAAATTTTTCACAGTGTGGTCAGAGAACCTCTGAAATTCTTTCAGGGAATTCTTAGGGTCTAAAACTTTATAGTGATCCTAAGATAATATTGTTATTTTCACTGATGTTCCTTCACCAGTGTACAATGGGGTTTTCTAGAAACCACAGAACTTAAACCGTCATAAAAGATGGAATGGAGAAGTAGATATGAAAATGTAAATGTAAGAAAAGAATATCTGAATGTTTTTATTATCCAGATCTTAATGAGATTTGCAGATACCTAAAAAATGATATTCATTGTAAAACTTTTTTTTGGAAATATATTTTTAAAAATAAAAATGTCATTTATGTTAAATGTAATAATTTTATTATTGCATTTTAAAAATAGGGCAAATTTAAATACTCAGTTAAAATTTTTTAAATTCAATTCTTTATTAGTACATTTTATATACAGCTCACAATCACACTCGACATTGGGGAATTTGTACCAGCATATGACACGAGTTAATTCTCATTTTTACCCATATCCCTACCCACCACACAACCCCACACCCACTATATACATGTGCTTCCTTTTTCTTTTCTTTTCTTTTTTTGAGACAGGGTCTCGCTTTGTAGTTCAGACTGGCCCTCAGCTCACTATGTAGCCCAGGCAAGCCTTGAACTCAGCAATCCTCCTGTCTCTGCCTCCCGAGTGCTGGGATTACAGACATGAGCCACCATGCCTGGCACTGTGATATGTGGTATTGATTGCAGGTGGGCGTGAGTCACCACACCCAGCATTGTGTGTAGTTACCGCGATTAAACTCAGGGCCTTGCGCTTGCGAGGCAGGAGCTGGAACCACTGAACTAAATCTCCGGCCCTCCTTTTTCCTTTCAAATTCAGTTAAAATTTTTATTATGGCGCCGGAGATTTAGCTCAGTGGTTCCGGCACCTGCCTCGCAAGCGCAAGGTCCTGAGTTCGATCCCCAGTAACCACATACAATGCTGGGCGTGGTGACGCATGCCTGTCATCCCAGCACTTGGGAGGCAGAGACAGGAGGATTGCTGAGTTCGAGGTCTGCCTGGACTACATAGTGAGCTCAGGGCCAGCCTGAACTGCAAAGCGAGACCCTGTCTCAAAAAAAAAATTATATATACCAGTACACAAAACCTCTTTGGGGTCCTCAATAATATTTGAGTGCAAAGAAACCCTAACTCTAAAATACTATGCTTTAGCATAGAACCCAATATTTTCCAATAAGTATTTATGTTCCTTGAAGAGATAAAATGTTCTTAGGAAGAGTTCTATGAAAAATAAATTTCTCCCCTTCACTCTCATAGACTGAGGAAGCCCAGGAGCTTTTCTCATGCCAGGAACAGTTTCCTGCTTTTCCCACCACGTGGCAAGGAGAAGGGAACACATGACCTTTGTGTTTTTCCCAGCCAGTAAAAGGGCTATAGGTCTCCCTAATGTTTATATCCCCACCCCCACCGCCGGCCCTTTTCATCACTCATTGTGCAAATGGCTTCAGTGAAGAGCAGCCAGAGAGCCCTTTGTTAACTTAGTCTTAGAAAAGATCGTTTGGGTTCTATGTGTGTTCTAGAGTTGAGTATGGTTTTGTCTTCATATTTCTGCTCCCCATGGTGCTTTCCTCAACTTTTATACTCCTGTGGGAAATTAGCTCTTGGCATCTTGGTCTCCTGTTTAAAAAGCTGGCTATTCCAGTTTATTCTTTTTTGTACCAAAGCCTCATCTATGCCTTTTGCTTAGATGGCCCTTTAACTCTGGGAATCATTAGTGAGTTGCTCTCTCAGACCTTATTTCATCCCGGCCTTGCTTTTTAAATTTTTTTTTTTTTTTTTTTGAGACAGGGTCTCGCTTTGTAGTTCAGCCTGGCCCTGAGCTCACTCTGTAGCCCAGGCAAGCCTCGAACTCAGCAATCCTCCTGTCTCTGCCTCCTGAGTGCTGGGATTACAGGTGTGAGCCACCACGCTGGGCACTGTGGTATGTGATATTGATTACTGGTGGGTGTGACTCTCCACACTCAGCATTGTGTGTGGTTACCGGGGATTGAACTCAGGACCTTGCGCTTGAGAGGCAGGCGCTGGAACCGCTGAGCTAACCCTTCCACCCTTAAAAAATTTTTTAAAATTGTGAAATAGGTACATTTTATATACACATCATGATCACACTCAACGTTGAGAATCTGAGCCTGTATATGACACAACTTCTCATTTTTTCCCTTTCCCCCCACCCACTCTACAACCCCACCTCCTGTATATACATGAATTTGGTTCCCACTTTTTTTTAACCATTATAACTTTTTCTTTCCCCTCATTACTTACCCCTATTCCACATTTACTTAAGAATATTTTCTATGTTACAGTGTCTATCATACATTCTAGAATTTATTGACATTTTCAGATTTCATACCAAAGAAAAGATAAGGTATTTACACAACTGTGGCTTATTTATTTCACTTATGAGTATGTCCTCAAGGTACATCCATTTGAGTATGAATGACTCAAACTTATCATTCTTTATGGCAGAGTAATACCCCATTTTATTAAAAAAGCCCACATTTTCTTTATCCAGTCTAGAATTGATTGCATTTGGATTGTTTCCAAGATTTAGCTATCACAAACTGAGCTGCTATAAACATGGGTACACATATGTCACTGTCATATGAATCTTTTAATTATTTCATGTATATCCCTAGCAGGGGAATAGCAGGGCCAAATGGAACTTCTAATCCTAGTTTCTTCAGGAATCTCCACAATGATATCCATAGTGGTTGTACCAGTCTACATTCCCACCAACAATGGAGAAAGTTCCCTCTTACCCACAGCCTCGCCCATGTTTGTTGCTGGCTAATTTTGAGAGAGCAGTAATTCTTTGTGGAGTGAGATGAAATCTCACAGTTGTTTTAATCTACTTTTGATCTCTTGTAGTAAGTTGCCTAGTTCATCTTGGCCACTTGCTCTTCCTCTGATGAAAGAAAGCATCCTGTAACAGACTAAGAACTATGCAAATGAACAATATGCCTTAAGAAGAAAAGGAAGCCACGCTGGAGAGGCTTTTGACTGAACCAAAGTGGGACTACAGTAGAGTTGCACCTCTGCACATGGTCTTACATACTTTCCACAATTCTGGTTGCATTTGAAATTGTTCAAGAACTGAATCAAATTTCTGCATAAGGTCATCATTAAACCTAGCTACTGAATTTGGTTTGATTGTGACCAGAATCATGGAAGGAATTAAATTCATGAACGAAGACACCACTGTATTAGTGAGGGGCTAGTTCCACTTGGACTGTCTGGGGGAAAAGACCACCCAAAGCAAGACAGCTATTCCTGTGAACCTCTGGCAGACCTGAGGTTCCTCTTAAAAAGCAAGACTCCAATATCACCTATCAAGCAGAGATACAAATGGGCACACCTGTACTGAGGGTCCTGCTTTTAATTAGCTCCATAATGTGGGGATAGTCTTGCTGAGGCTACAGCCCTCAGAGTCTCAATAATTTATCTAACATCCCTCTTTGCTGTACTCAGCAGGGAGCATGAGCACGAATTCTGATCTACTACTTCTCATATTTGGGCTATGCATCTCCAGCCAACTCACAGAATTTTCTTTTTTCTTTCAAATTGACAGTTCAGCAGCCACTAACGTTTTTTCATTGTCTTCAGAGAGGATTTTTTTTCAGTCCAGCCAGTGGGCCACAACACCCTGAGTAGCAGGAGGGTGCATAACCCTCAGCAGATAAGGCCTACAGCCCCTTTTAGCAGGAAATAGCTACATGAAGACAGAGGCCTTCATGCCCTTAGCGCTACACATAAACACTTATGGGGATATGTGTCTACTGGGGGAAATGAGGCAGAGGACAAGGGCGTGGCAAAGCTGTCCGGGAAAGGAGGCTGGACCTGCTAATTACAAATCCTAAGACACCCAGAACAGTTCCCAGAGCCCTGTGTGAAGACTTCTCCTGAGAACTCGAGCAGGTTTTTGGTGGGACAGCTTGGACCTGATCCCAGCCTGGAGAGGAATGCGAAAGTTCACCCTACACTGAGCTTTTCCCCTGTGTTCCCTCGCTGTAGTCCATTCCTGGCCTGTACCTGCACTTCTTCTCTAACTCGGCCCAAACTTGCACTGTAGCGCTTATTATTTTCCCAACATTTTAAATTAAATGTAAAACCTACTTCTGTTGCTTTTTTCTTCACCAGTTCTTTGCTTAGGGAAGAAAGAACCTAGAAAGCACCTCTAGAAGATTGCAGCACTCCAAAACCAGTAACAGCCTCGGACTGTGAGAAGATGGTTTTGTTTTAAGACCATCATGAACAAAGAAAAGTACATTCACAATGTGGAAGATGTTTTCTCAAGGTCTTTATTTTAATTTTTTTCTAGAGCAAAGGCCTAAGGAGTGACTGATTGACTGCCTCTGGGTCACAGTGTGCATGCAGGCCAAATCCAGCAGCCACCTCTACTGCATTTTCTTACCCTGCTCTATTTTTTTCTTCCACATTTATTAATGGTTTATTTCATTTTTGCATGTTTACCCCACCCCACATTGCTTGTCCCTGCCCTTTGAGGAAAAAAATGTAAATATTTTTCTTTTTTTGTTTTGTTTTGTTTTTTTCCTGCTTTAAAAGAGCTAATGCTGTTTTTAAATACCTTTTCCCTCCTTAAACCCAGTATGTCTTCAAAGACAGCAATGGCTGGGGGAAGAGGAAAGTCAGACATGACTTTCTGCTAATTTCTCAATCCTAGTTACACCTTTAAGATCTGACCTCTACAGCCTCCCTGGGCCTCAGATTCAGAAATGTTATTATCCCTGCAAGTCCTCTACTGTTCCACGTACCCAGGGCCAAAGCTGTAAGGGTGTAATGGAGGGTGTTAGATTCTTTCTCTCTTCCTATTTCTGTAACAGTTCAGTTCTGTGGTATAAAAATCTCTCTGTCTTAAAATAGTCTGTAAAGAAAGTTGTAAAGCTGTAAATCATTAAATGTTGCCCCCAACTGCTTGCCAAAGAGCAAGGAGGGTACCGGGAATTTGAGGAAGTTTTGCCAAAAAGAAAGAAAATGAGAACTAACTCAGAGAAGACCCAACTAGTGACTGGGGATTAGGGAATAAAAGAGGGAGATGTTGCTTTTTAAATGTAGAAAGACTATTCTGGGAAAGTCTTCATGTGAGTCAGGATAGAGGCAAAAGATCAGGGTGGAAAGTACTCCAGTAGGTACCTGGGTATTGGGGAAAATTGTCTTCTTTGTTACCATTGTCATTTTCTTCTTTTCTGAGTCCCCTAGAGTCTCATTCTTTTTCACAATGACTGGTTAAATAATTCCAGCAAAGATTTTGATAGTCAAGAGAAGTTTAAAATAGGACTGGAATCTTTGGGTATTTGTATATCAAAATTGTGGAAGAGCATTTTTTTATATTGTTCTTGTAGGGTGTTTCTTTTCATTTTATTGTTTGACTTAATTATTTTTCAAAAAACTAATTGAGAGATGATAAAGTAGATTATGTTTCACAAAATATATGCTCTTGGAGATAAATGTTAATTTTGAGTTGAAAGTATTTAAGAATTAGCAAATAAAGAAAACTCTTTAGTCTCCTTTTCTGCAAGATACAAATTCTTTTTATTTTAAATTGATTTTTTGGGTACATTTTATATACAAATCATGATCACAATTGATATTGAGAATTTTTTAAAATTAATTTTGTTGGTACATTTTATATATACATTGTGATCACTATCGACATGATATAATTCTCATTTTCCCATTCTCCTACCCACACTACAACCTTCACCTCATATAAACATAAGCTTTGTTTCCTTTTTTATCATCCTTTTTTATGATCAATTTTTAAATTTCCCTTCTTTACTTACCCTTTTGAATATTTTCTATTTCACACTATCTATCCTACATTGTAGAACTCATTTATATCTTCAGCTCCTCATACCAGAGAAAAAATATAGTATTTATACTATAAATACTATATATACTATATAAAATATGTATAAATACTATATATACTATATATTATATATATTATACTATAAATATATATGTGTGTATATATATATACATATATATGTGTGTGTGTATATATATGTGACCTACTTAATTCTACTTATGAGTATGTCCTCAAGGTACATTCATTTGAGTATAAGGGACTCAAATTATCATTCTTTATGACCAAATAATATTTCCTTTTATTAAAAAAACACATCTTTGGGCCAGAGATTTAGCTCAGTGGTTCTGGCACCTGCCTCGCAAGCGCAAGGTTTGATCCCCAGTAACCACATACAATGCTGGGCATGGTGACTCACACCCACCAGCAATCAATATCACATACCACAGTGCCGGGCATGGTGGCTCACGCCTGTAATCCCAGCACTCAGGAGGCAGAGGCAGGAGGATTGCTGAGTTCGAGGCTTGCCTGGGCTACATAGTGAGCTCAGGGCCAGCCTGAGCTACAAAGCGAGACCCTGTCTCAAACAAAACAAAACAAAACATCTTCTTTATCCAGTCACCAGTTGATGGGTATTTGGGTTGTTCCAAGATTCAGCTATAACAAACTGAGCTGCTATAAACACGGGTGCACATATGTCACTGTAATAGAATCTTTGAATTCTCTTGTGTATGTACCTAGCAGGGGAGTAGTAAGGTCAAATAGGACCTTGAATCCTAGTTTTTTGAGGAATCTCCACACTGATCTCTACAGTGGTCGCACTAGTCTACAGTCCCCCCAACAATGAGAAGGGTTCCTCTCTCTCTTTAGCCTTGATAACATTTTATTTTTTTGAGTGAGGGTTTCGCTTAATAGTTCAGGCTGGCTCTAAGCTCACTATGTAGTCCAGGCAAGCCTCCAACTCAGTAATCTTCCTGCCTCTGCCTCCTGAGGGCTGGGATTACAGGTTTGAGCCACCACGCCTGGCATTTATGGTATGTGTTACTGATTGCCAGTGGGCGTGAGCCATCATGTCTGGTATTGTTGTATGTAGTTACCAGGGATGGAACCAGGGACTTTGCACTTGTTAGACAGGCACTGGAACCACCAAGCTAAATCTCTGGCCCAGCCTTGCCAACATTCGTTGTTGGGTTTTTTTTTTGTGATAGACATTCTCTGTGTGAGTGAGATGGAATCTCAGTGTTGTTTTCACCTGTAACTCTTGAATGACCATGATGTTGGACATTTTGTCATATGTTTTTTGATTGCTTTTACTTCTTCCACTGAAAAGTGTTTGTTCATTTCAGATGCACATTTCTGAACTGGGTCTTTAAATGGGGGGGCTGATTTTTTTAAGAACTCTTTATATATTCTACACAGTAGCCCTTTGTTTGAGAAACAGCTGGTAAAGTTTTTTTTTTCCATATTGTTGGTTGCCTTTTCACTCTGTGAGTGGTTTCTTTTGCTGAGCATAAGTTTTTAATAGGATGAGACCCCATTTGTTGGTTCCTTCTGCTAGTTCTCATGCTATAGAAGTTCTGTTCAAAAGTCTTTTCCTAAGCCAATGCCTCCAAGAGTTCTACCTAACCTATTTCCAGCAGGTTTAGTGTTTCTGTTTTAATATTAGCTCTCTAATCTACTTTGATTTTAGTTTAGTGCATGGTGAAAGAGATAGGGCTAGATTTATTTGGCAAATTGAAACCCAGTTTATCCAGCACCGTTTGTTAAAGAGGCTAACTTTCCTCCATTGAGGATATTTGGCTCCTTTGTCAAAGATGAGGTGGCTTGGTGTATCTGAAGTTGACCCTGGCTCTTCTAATCTATTCCACTGATCCTTGGGTCTGTTACTTTGCCAGTACCATGCCATTTTTTTTTAAAATCACAGTAGCTTTTTAGTATAGTTTCAAGTCAGGGATTGTGATATCCCTGGCCACGTCCTTGTTGCCAGAACTACTTTTGCTATTCTAGGTCTCTTGTGGTTCCATATAAACTTTTGGATTATTTTCACTAGCTCTGTGAAATATGCTGCTGAGATTTCAATCAGGATTGCATTGAGTGTATATGGTGTTGTGGGAATTCAGCCATTTTGACAATATTGGTTCTTCCTACCCAGGATCAAGAGATGTCTTTCCATTTCCTGATATCCTATTCAATATCCTTTTTCAGAGTGTTGTAGTTTTCAGAGCAGAGATCTTTCACCTCCTTTGTTAGATTAATTCCTAGATATTTCATTTTTTGGATGCTATTGTGAAAGGAATTGATTCCCCAATTTCTCTCTCACTGAGCCTATTGCTTGTGTATACAACAGCTATTGATTTTTGAGATTGATCCAGCTATGCTACTAAATGTGCCAATTAGGTATAGCAGTCCTTTGGTTGAGTTTTAAGTATCTTTTATATAGATTATCATGTCATCAGCAAATAATGACAATTTAACTTCTTTTCCTATCTTTATTCCTTTTATTTCTTTCTCTTGTCTAATTGCTGTGGCTAAAATTTCCAGCACTATATTGAACTGGAGTGGTGATAATGGACATCTTTGTCTTGTTACTGATCTTAGTGTGAAAGATTTCAGTTTTTAACCATTAAGTATGATGTTGGCTATTGGTTTTTCATAAATAACTTTTACTAGTTTGAGATAAAGTATTCCAATTTTCTGTACCAAGTTGATCATGAATTGGTGTTGGATTTTGTTGAATTCTCTTTCTGCATCTATTAAAATGACCATATGGCTTTTGTAGTTCAGTTTTTTACTATAATGTATTATGTTTATTGACTTATGTTGAACCATCCTTGCATCCCTGGGATGAATCCAAGTTGGTCAGGACATACGATCTTGATAATTCTTTGTATTCTGTTTGACAGTATCTTACTGAGGATTTTTGAATAAATGTTCATTAAGGATATTGCCTGTAGTTCTCTTTTTTGGTTGGGTCTTTTTCTCCTTTTGGAATCAATGTAATGGTTGCTTCCAGGAATGAAATAGGGAGTATTGCTTGCCTCTCAATTTAATTAAAATGCTTGAGAAGTAGTGGGGTTAACTCTTCTTTAAGGGTTTTGTAGAATTCAGCAGTAAAGCCATCAACACCAGGATTTTCCTTTGTTGGTAAGTTTTTTTTATTATATTTTCAATTTCATAGACGGATATTGGGGTGTTTAACGTTTTTATGTCCCTTTGTTCAGCTTTGGAAGTTTATATGTGTCTATAAACCTATCATTTTCTTCTGTGTTTTCCATCTTATTGGAGTAGAAGTTCTCAAAGTATGTATTTATTTTCCTCTGGACTTTACTGGATCTGTGGTGATTTGTGTTTAGAAACCTGTCCATTTCTTCTGTGTTTTCCATCTTATTGGAGTACAAATTCTCAAAGTATGTATTTATTTTCCTCTGGATTTCTACTGGGTCTGTGGGGATTTCCCCCTTTTCATTCCTAATTGCATGGATTTGAGTCTTTTCCTTCTTTTTTTGATAAAGTTGGTTAAGGGTCGGTCAATTTTGCTTATTCTTTCAAATAACCAACTGTTTGATTCAGTGATTTTTGTATCATTCTCTTAGTCTCTATTGCATTAATTTCTGCTCTGATCCTTATCATTTCTTCTTATTAGGAGCTCTGTGTTTGTCTTGCTTCTTTTTCTAGTATCTTGAGGTTCAGCATTAGATCGTTTATTTGAGCTTGCTCTGTTTTCTAGGAATAGGCATTCACCACTATGAATTGCCTTCATAGTACTTTTTCACTGTGTCTCATAAATTCTTGTATGTTATACTGGAATTTTCATTTCATTGTAAAAACAGTTTGATTTCTTCTTTAATTTCTTCTGTGGCCCATTGGTTATTCAGCAGAGTGTTTTTCAATTTCCATGTGTTTGTGAGGATCTTGGAAATTCTTTTGCTATTGAGCTCCAATTTCAAGGCACTATGGCCTGACAGTATACAGGAGATAACTTCAGTTCCTTTGCATTTACTTAAACATCCTTTATGAACTAGCATGTGGTCTGTTTTGGAGAATGACCCATGAACCACCCAGAAGAATGTATATTCTGATTTTGTGAGTGAAAAACTCTCTAAGCATCTATAAGATCATTTGTTCAAAAGTTTGGTTCAGTTCAATATTTCATTATTTATTTATTTTTCCAGTTTATCTGTCTATTTGTGACAGTGGGGTATTGAAGTTCCCTACTAATGTATTAGTGCTTATCTGGCTTCTCATATGCATTAATATTTGTTTTATACAGTTGGGTGCACTAGAACTAGGTGTATAAATATTTATGAATGTCATCTTTTTCTCTTGGATTATTCCCTGTATGAGGATGTACTGTTCTTCTTTGTCTCTCTTAAACAGTTTTGGTTTGAAATCTATTTTGTTTGCAAATAAGATAGCCACTCCTGCTTTTTTGCAGTTTCCTGTTGCATGGATAACTGTTTTCCATCCTTTTACTTTCAGTTTATGGCTTTCTTTCTGAATTAGGTGTGTGTCTTGTATGCAACATACTGTAGGATCTTGTTTCTTAATCCATTCTGCCAGGCTGTATCTTTCAGTTGAAACATTGAGGCCACTGACATTAATGGTTATGACTGATACGGACTGATTTATACCTGTCATGATGTTTTCCTCTTCTTGGGTCTTTTATTCTTTGCTTTTCCTCCTTTCCATTCCATTTTTTTGCCTTGCCCAATGGTTTCACTCTAATGGATCTCATGTGTTTGTGGCCTTCTTTGTTTTTTCTCCAATGTGCTTTTAGAATTGTTTGGAGTGCAGGTTTTGTATTTGTGAAGTTTTTCAGTTGTTCTTGTCAAGGAACATCTTATTTCCCATGGTCCCTTGCCATTTTACATAAATTATTCCTTTCCTGTTCATTGGCTGTACTCTTATCTTCTAGTTCTGATATGTGTTCCTCACCTTCATTCATCCTACTTTGCAAACATTTTTTGAAAATTTTTAGCACCTGGAGCTCTGTTTGAAACTTTTTAACAGATTCCATTTCTTTTGTTATCTGAGGTTCTTTCATGTTCCTGAATTCTTTTCTAGCATTTTAAATAATATCTTTTACTATGGATTATATCTCTGCTTTTTATCTCAGAGATTATTTCTGATTTCTATTTTATGAGATCTTTTGTTACCATTTCAGAGAGTCCTGGTGATTGAGCTTCAGTTTGCTCTATTCCCCTTTTCCCTGTATTCCCCTGTGGTGATGATCTTTGTATCTGGGTGTTGAATTTTTTTTCTTTTCTATTCCTTTGTCATTGCTTATGTTATTGGTTTAATTTCTTGCCTGATGTCTGGGCAATGTTTGTTGCAAGTCTCTTTCTTCCTAATATTTGGCACCCTTAGGAAATGGCTACTTCCTGAATTGTCCTCCTTGGATCTGTAATGGCCCTTAAGTAATCTCAATACTGGCATACCATAGGAGATATGTGAGCAGAACAATCACATTATCTTTGTTGACATAATACAGTCAGTATCATCAACAGTACAGAACAGAGCACAGGAATTGATAAGCTTTGGCAACTACTATCCTGATTGCCCTAACGTCATGAGTTATATCTGTGACCATATTACAAAATTTAGAACTAATCAAAAATGTGTTTACACCATAGAGGTCCTTCAATACAGCAGGGCTACCCTTTGGAGTTAAAAGATCACTGGTGAGTTGGGGAGATGGGAAGATAGAAGGAGAGACAAAAATTAGAAATAGGGTTAGAGGATCTATAGAGATCATGTAGACATTGGGAACCTTATAGATGCTAGAGGACAACAGAGACAAAAGCAACAAATTTAAGACAGAACTGATTAAGAACCATAGGACCACTAGAAATTGTTCACCCTCTTATAATAATACAGAAAGAAGCGAAATTGGGGAATACTGAATCTCTTTAACTTCTAGGTACTGATTCTGACTGGAGGACAGGGAAGGATGAAAGAACAAGAGGAGAGTAGGAGTACCTAGCAGTAGCAGGTAACAGGAGACTATTTCCCCTCTTCTGTAAAAGTGAGAGCAGTTAAAAGAAGAAAAAAACCTGAAATTGAACAGATTTGGCAATAGCAGTTTAGAGTAATGTAAAAAGAAAGCTAGGTCAGAAGAAAGAAAAAAAGGAATAACAGCAACAACAACAACCACAACAAAGTAAAACAAAAAAAGCTAAAAACATGACCAAAAGAGCCCTTCACAGTGTGAATCTGTTGTTTCCTGTACATGGTATGGACAGTAGCACACAGAACAAAGTTGATTAGTCACAGGGAGACATCTGTCATCCCTTGTATAGCTTCTGAATATAATGGCTTAGCTGAGCTCAGAGATCCCTTGTAGGCTTGAACTCTGCAAGAGTCCAGGATCTTGCAGGTGGAACTGACTCACCCAACTCAAGGATGGCTATAGTCAACAGGATCCCCTCACTCTTCTAGTGAGTGTTTTTCTGACATGGACTGGGCAGAGGAATGCACTGAAAGCCTCTGTCTATGTTCCGGTACTGCTGCTGTACTTATTCAGTGTTCATATATAACTGAGTAGTGTCTTTGGAGGCTCTTCCCCATGCAACGGTTGTGTCCAGTCTGGTCCACAAGGAAATGGAATCCACAGCCATCTGGTCTAGTCCTGGTAATGGGAAATCTGCCAGCAGAGTGCTGTTAATGGCACTCAGGGCTCTCTTACTGGGGCTCTTGTGCCTTAGTCTCTGCACCATTTCCCACGACAGGCCCACAAAGAATGGAGAGCCCATGCCTTTCTGGTCCAGTCCTAGTTGTGGGAAACCTCCCATTGGAATGCTGTTTAATGGTGCCTGGGATGTTTTTTATCGGGGCTCCTGCACCTCAGTCTCTGTGCCACTTTCCCCGACAGGCCCACACAGAATGCAGGATACAAATTCTTTACTGGAGACAACTCCAGATGCTAGCATCAGCACAAGGCCTGCATCAAGCTATATGCAAATAGCCCTAACTCTGATTCATTCCCCTTCTCGCAGTTTCATGCTTTTGGAAGCCTAAAGTTTTTTTCTTTCTTCTATTGTGTCCTCACAAATTTATTGTTCTTTGTTGAAGATCCTATATAAGCCAGAATTCTACATCTCTGTTTTGTTACTTTTCCTTGAGGTTTTTCATGGATGATGTGTGCTGCACATGTTAATAAACTGATTTCTCTTGTTAATCTTTCTTTTGTTACAAGGTTCATTCCAACCCAGGACTTACAAGTGTTGAGGAATAAAATATTCTTTCTTCCCTACAGGGGCTATTAGTGTGAGGCAGCTCTAAGGCCTGGTTTCTGTGTAAGCAAGCCAGATGCCACTCAGTGGAAATGGTCACATACTCAAAAAATGAAACTTAGACCTCAAGGATAGGAAACTGAAAACTAACTTCTAACTACGGACTTTCCTTTGGAGTGATACATATGTCTACTGCTCCATTTCAATCAGCTAAATATTTTCTTTCACCAGTTTCTGCCTTCACCTTACCCGTTTGGTCTTTTGATGAAGCCTCCAAAGCACTTCTGGTTTATAGCTGCCTGATTTATGAATTATTATCTGCTCAAGTAAACTTTCAAAAATGTGAACATACCGATGTTTATTTTTGAACACCATATGCTTCCTAGTAGTGGGGTTTTGCATGCTGTGTTCAGGGCTGAAGTATTCCTGTAGAGTACTGCTACACACATATAGGGAACATTTCAATATACCCTTTCTGGGATAGTGACAAACAAGCTATATGCATTTGTTGATATGCTTAAGTTAGTGGTTTCCATTTTTCTAGTTCGTTCTTTGGAAGTTTCATTATATATGTAGATATATTTGAAAGGCTTAAGGTCTGATATTTCAAGAGTACCATAGAAACTCTGGGAGACTTGGTATATCCTATACAATAAATAGCTAGATGAAGTTTATTAACTTTTTAGATGTAAGAATATGCCTTTTTAAAAATCTTAACATTTCTGATTCAGTTTTTATCTTTATTTTTCTTTTATTTTGATGGGAAGGAGAGTTTTATATGAAAGATTACTATTGATTCCAAACAAGATATAGTGTTATTTCTTCACATGTGTTAAACATGTGATGTTTCAGAATATGGACATACCCAGTTGATGTTATTCAGGTATGACATTAGGAAAAGAACTGGAATAGAAGGCAGTGTGCTATAGCTATAAGAGGACCAAAAATAATGGGGATTATTTTACTGATATAAAGTAAAATCTTAGAATTTTGAGTAGAAATAAAACACATTTAAATAATTTTTTAAAAGATATGATGTATTTGCCAGTAGATATGTTTGTGATTAGCCCCTTGGAAATACAAAGGGCACTCAAGCTTGTCATTTTTCGTCCATGAATTAGTGCACTCTCTTCTTTAGGAACGAGGCTTTCCAAGTCTGTTTTCTTTTTTCCCCTAGAGATTTTGCTCATCCTTTTGGTATTATCCTACAAGGTGAGCCGATTAGAAATATTTATTTCACGAGTCTTCTTTGAATGGATTTAAATTCCTTTGCATGGAAACCATCCCCTCTGGGAATGGAGAGGGCTTATCTTTGCTGGCCACATGGATTTCTGGGAACTCTCTCAGCTAGGATGACAGCAATTTATATTCCAGTAGTGCTGGTCTCTCTAGTGCTCTTCAACACTGGTGATTAGTTTGCAGTTCCATTTTCCTCTCTCTGGAATGTTGTCTCATAGTTGTTAAGTTCTTTGTTGGTTTTTCAAAACCCTGTTTATGAATCAATTCTTTGGGAGACTCTTCCTTTCCTATGTGCCTCTCCATTCCTACCCTGTAATCCGTGGCCAGAATTATCATAGTTCATACTGTAGTATCTCGCACCACAGGAACATCTTTATTATAACATTAATTGAACTATATACAGTTATGTGGTCATAACTGTCCTAATTTTATTTTACTTTCTGGTTCTGATGTTGTTGATTTTTCTACAATTCGTAAGTTTTACTCAGGTCTCCACATGAGCCTCTTTAATAAATTACATGGGATAACAAAACCTAGTATTTAATAAGGCTTACTATCATAATTTATCAATTCCAAGATACACATAATCTGTCATTTAAACATCCCTGCATTTAAACATCTCTAAAAGTTAAAATTGACTCAAGTCTTGTTTAATGAAACATGTCATCTACTATACTACTTTTCTATTATCATATTTTTCTCTAGTGGTCCAGTAAGGTAAGTGCTATTGATATTTCAGTTTATACATGAGGACACAGAGGCTTAGAGGGATGAGATAACTGACTCAAGGTCACATGGCTAATAAGAGGTAAAACAGGGACTGAAACTTAGGTGTGCTAGGCTCCATCATTCATATCCTTAAGTACTATATGTGGAAATAATTGTAGGAATGGCTGTAAACTAACATTTACAGGCAATCTAAGGCATTAGTTTTTTGTTTGATGACATGAGAGTGTTCTAAACTCTTGACTTTCTTTAAGGATAAGCACTCTGCTGATAATGTAATCCATGAATTAATCTTGGGTGCTGGTTCTTGGTCTCCAGAGAAGAGATGTGTAGTATTCTTCAGCTTTCATTGTTTCATTGTGCACAAAGTAGTAAAATAGCGCTTCTATTATCTGGACATCACCCTGTGATTTTCTGTATTAAAAGACATTGATTTGGCATCATAGATTATTCTTCTTCTTCTTATTTTTTGTGGTACCAGGGATCGAACTTGGGCCCTTGTGCATCCAAGTTTAGGTGAGGTACCACTTGAGCTAAATCCCTGACCCTATCATAGATTATTTTTAACTTAAAGTGTTTTCCTGTGAATTTCATCTTATAAGCTTAATGATTTAGTGTGGGAGAGACTATAAACCTTCTACTTCATTATGCATGCTGCCTAATATTTGCCTTTTATTAGAAAATACCTTTTGCCAGACTGGCAGAGTGACACAAGCCTAGAATTCCAGCACTTCATGAGGTCGAGGTTGGAGGATTGCAAACTTAAGTCCTGCTCAGGCAATTTAGTGAGACCTCATCTCAAAACAAACAAACAAACAAACAAACAAACAGGATTGGGTTTAGCTTAGTGGCAGAATTTCATGGATTTGATTCCTAAAACCATAATTAAAAAGTGGAAAGAAAAGAAGGAAAGAAAAAAATAGAAAGACCTTTCTTGCTTTCCTTTTTCTTAAAGGTACCGGGAATTGAACCTAGTAATATTGTGCTGAGTTATACCCTCTGCCTTTTTCTGTGTTTTTAAAGTTTTTTTTTTTATTTGTTTTGGGTTTTTCTTTTTGTGATACTGGGGACCAAACTCAGGACCTTGCACTTGCCAGGTAGGCCTGGTACCACTCAACTATGTCCCTGACCCAGTAATTTAAAAATTTTGAGATATAGTTATACTAAGTTCCAAAAAGGCCCAAATTGGCTTCTATTTTGTCTCTTGGTTTGAATAGTTTTCCTCCTCTAGTCTCTTCCCCTATACCATTTATGCTTTAAAGCCAGCTGAATCCTCTAGAAACTGTGAGCCAAAATGAATCTTTTCCTTTTTAAGTTTAAAATGTCAGATATTGTTTCACTGATGGGAAAATAAGACAGAAACTGGTACATAAGAAGTAGGGTTGTTGCTGTGTCTGTACTTGACTGTGTAGTTCAGAAATTTTTGGCACTGGTTTTCAGGAGTCTTGAAAAGTTTGAGGACATTGTCTAGAAAAGCCCTAGAATCTCCAATTGGATATTCCGGGGGAGCTAAGAATTCCAATAGGAATGCAGATAGACTGAGAAAGTTTCAATTGGGAACAAGGACTCCAATGTCAGTTGAACTAGTGGCCATGCATGTTATATCCTGGCAGAAAATTTGTCTTCTTTTTGCCCATGTTCTGAGACTTTCTGGGAGACTAAGATTAACAGTGGTGGACTAATCTTGTGAAAGAAATTTCAAGGCAGCCCAATGTTCTGACTGTGGCATAGGTGCTGCTGGCTGCTTTTAGCCATATCTGTAGTGAGAATCAGGAGCAAATGGCAGTTAAATGATCTGAAAAGTTTACACCTTTTCCAGAAAGGAGCAACCTGCAAAGTCAGAGCAAAGGAGAACATGGTTGCTGAAAAGATTAGCATACTTTATATAGAGATAAGATGAAAGATGCTTGAAGGACCTCTCATAAGTCAACAAGATCCCACTCATCCCAAGTTTAAAGGTACAAAACTGCAAATCTTTCCCAGAAGTAAGTCCCTGGAAAGTGCTCACTTGATCAGAGCTGACTAGGAAGCACAGCCCCAAGCTCAGCCACCTAGGTAGTTATAGGCTCCTAAAGCTGTGCACAAGGGTGTTCAAGATCATGGCCAATTTTTGCAGCCTCTTCATGGTTTTCAGTTGTGCAGAATTATAGAGTTATGAGTTCACAGAGAGTTCCATCCAAATTTCAGAAGAAGGCCTGGGAAGCCAGGTAAAAATATATAATGTGGGGCTGGGGATTTATCTTAAGTGGTACTGCACTAACCTTGGATGCACAAGGGCCTGAGTTGGATTCCAGTACTGAAAAAAAAAATGTAATGGAGTCATAGCCCTTACTAGTAGCCCATGAGAGGGGATTGTGTGAAGCTATGAGAGTGAGACCAAAAGTGCAGCAGAGACCCCAGGAAGTTGGAAATGGCAGGAACAGGGAATATCTACTGAGGAAAGCTATAGAGAATGAGTGGAACCTACCCAAGAGAAAGGCCATTTGGGCTGCAAACAACAAGAGGAAGGGGTGAGCCTTCCCAAACCATTAGGAAGTCATCTCACCATAACCTGCACTGTGTACTGGGCATGGAGTTACAGGATTTAATCTTTTCCCTGCTGGATTTTGGTCTTGCCATGGTCTGATTCCTTTCTTTCCCCATCTATCCCTTTTGAAATAGGAATATTTAGCCCATGCCATTATATATTGCAAGTATTTAAATTTCTTTTTGGTTTTTATAGAGACTCACAGCTCAGGAGATTTTGGATTCAGATTTTTCAGCTAAGCTGAAAGTGATAAGACTTTTGTGACTTTTAAGGATGGATTAAATTCATTTTGCATAAACAGATTGACATGAGTCTCTTGGGGGTCAGGACAGAATGTTATTGTTTAGATCAAGAACATCATCCAGAAATCTCATGTATTCAGCGATGGGGCTTTGGGAAGGTGACTGGATCATGGTGGTAACGAATATGTCATCTGGTCAGAAGAGGAAGGTCACTGAGGGAGTGGAATGGAGGGTCATATCTCCTTCCATGGCTCGCTTCTCCCTTGCTTCTCTGCCTCCCAGCTGTCATGGGTTAAACAGCTTTCTACCATTATGTCCTCCTAGCATGCCATTTTTGTTTTGGAGCTTGTCAAGTATGGATTGAATCTACTACAAATCATGTTCCATAGTAAAAAACCTTCCCCTCTTTAAGCTGTCCACATTAGGTATTTTCCTTCAGTCACATGAAAGAAGAAATATAGCAGCAATCTCTTCTTCCTTCATAGGGTTTAAACACTAGTGTATTAAATGCTCTGATAAGTACATTTATGGAAGAGTTTATCAGATTTATTTAATCCAGTGATCTCCAAACTTACTTAAGCACGGAACTTGTTTCCTGCTAAGTCTATTGACAACTCATGGAACTACTCTTCCATTAATGCACTCCAGATACACTCTCTGTGACAGGGACTGTAGTTATGTCCCACTACCCAATTTTCTTTCCCTTTTACTAAATTTTAGCTGTGCACATAGTTTCCTGGGTAGAGGTTTCCTTTCTCCAGGTTTGTTAAAATTAGCATGACTCTGTGAATACCACATCGGTAATATGTGAACAAAAGTGATTGGGTAACTTTTATGTCATTTCTTCAAAAAAGAGCTGCATGCCTTCTAGTTTTCATTTTACCCTTTCCTTCCACCTGGGGTCTGGACTTATTTGGTGATTCACTCTTTCCCATTGGCCAGACAGCTTTTGAAGGGATACAGAGTAAAATGATGGATAGAATCCACATCTTTGTGCTATGAACTAGCCATGTATCTGTGAATTGTTTCATGAAAAAAATTTCATCTTTGTGAGATCACTGTATTCTGAGTATCTTTGTAATAGCTGCTTAACCTAAATGATAACTAGTCTCTGCCTAGAATTCTCTAAGAATTTTATACATGAAAAAGAATACACTTTCTGAATTCTGTTGGTTCCTCTTGACAAATGTTTTTAATAAGTGGCAGAGAAATTTCAAATACTTTACAAGACGCTAAAAATGGAGAGCAAAAAACATTAAGAACAAAAAGAACTTATGGATTTAGCATTAAAATATAGAGAACACCAAATCATGAAACAGTCTCTCAGATTGAGCCAGGTTGAAGCTAGCTTTTCAAATGAAAGAAGATGAGGTTTTAAATAACTTGTGTTAGATATAATATCATTAATTCCTCTAAGAGTGTTAATACATAAGTGTCTCAAACTACTGAAATAAATGAATGATTCATATTAACCTCTAAAATATCCTTTGGGGTTTTCTGTGTCTGCTCAACATTTTTTTTTTTTTTTTTTTTTTTTCTTTTTGGAGACAGGGTCTCGCTTTGTAGTTCAGGCTGGCCCTGAGCTCACTATGGTGCCCAGGCAAGCCGCCGCAAACTCAGCAATCCTCTTGTCTCTGCCTCCCGAGTGCTGGGATGACAGGCGCGAGCCACCACGTCCGGCACTGTGGTATGCGGTGTTGATTGTTGGTGGGCGTGAGTCTCCACGCCCAGCATTATATGTGGTTACCGGGGATCAAACTCAGGACCTTGCGCTTGCGAGGCAGGCGCCGGAACCACTGAGCTAACCCTCCGGCCCTCTGCTCAACATTTTAACTTGCCCTTATTTAAAAGCTTATTTAAGACTTCTAATAGCAGAAACACTGGCAACAATGTCAGTTCTGACCTCAGTCAAACATAACAGAAGAGAGCAAATTGTGTTTTTCTCGAGAAAAAAACCCACAGCATATTTTCCTCCTGGAATAATTTTATTTCCTTTTGCTGTAGCTAGCACAGAGAAAATGACTGTAGTGTTACTCTAAGGTTTCACAAGTTGAATGTCTGTGATTTTACTTCTCATGATGAGTTTTCTACATTAATGTATGGCTTTCTACTTTAGAGCCCCTGATTACTAGATGTGCTGTAAGATGGTAATGTAACTGAGCACGCATGGCTTGGCTTGCTTTGGGCCAATGGCATCTTGCCTGCCTCTGTGATGAATGCGTCTAGAGCTTTAGTTCAGAAACCTCAACCTCCAAGGGACAGTCGTTTTTACTGTGACATCTCTGAAGGACACCTGTGTAATGTCTGAGCACAGCCTAAAGCCCTATAGCTCCACATTTATCATTGTACTCATGTTTAGCTGCAAACCCAGAGGAGAAAAGGAGCAGTGTACTAATTGGAAATGGTAACAATCTTTGACTTGTTCACTGCAACATGTGTTAGCAGTGTGAGATTTGAATGGTGTCTAGAATTATTCCATTGACAACCAGAAACAGGTCAAATTTCAGATTCTCTTTGCTGGCATTAGAGTCAAGATAAATCTTTTATGAAGATGTATAGGGATTCTAAAAAAAAAAAAGGAAACCAGTGGTTTCTTAGATTTTTCTTGTTTTATGTTGGGTTTCCTAGAAATGAAAAAGAATTGTTATCTGGGAGAAAGTGAAGAACTACTTGTGTGTATTCTAGCACTTGGGAGGCAAGAAGATCACTGGAAGTTTGAGGCCATCCTGGGCTACATAGTGCATCTAAGGTCAGAGAGACACTGTCTCAAAAACAAAAACAGACACAAAAACTGAAAACATCATATTACTTGTCCAGAAGAAAAGCAGAAAAGGAATCATAGTATCTTCTATGTTTGTGAACTCCTAAAAGCTAACTTTGATTCATTGACTGGTCTTTACAGATTAGAATACACTTGGAGGAAATCTCATCTCTGGTATAGTCTCACTTGGCTGTCAAAGGAAATCCAGAAACCCAAAGGTTTCTGGGGCAGTAAACTATTCTTTGAAAGGTTGACATATATTCCTAATTAGCAAAACAATATACCACTGTCCTCAGGACAGTTCAATACTATCTTGGCAGCTTCAGAGTGTACTTGGTCAAGATACTTGCAATTAGTTCCCCAAACTGTAGTCCGTTTATTGTGTCTGTATTGAAGGTAGCAGGAAGTTTTTAGTTTCTTTGTGTTTGAATATGTAGCAAAAAGCTAAATTAGGCAAACAAATGAAAAAAAGCTTTTACTGGGAGAAATGTGTATGTCTGTAATAGCAGCTACTGGGAAGGCATCTTGAAGGTTATTGGGCAAATTGACAAGACCGAGTTTCCATATTTCTTGGGGAGGGGGAAGTTTCAGGCCATTTAAACAATCCTGAATAATGTAGATGTAGACCTAATCATGGGAACATAGCTTAGTTTATTATTCAGTCATTGACAAGGTGATGCTAACTCTGCCAACATTTAGAAGGCACAAAGCAAACTAGCTGTAACTGTTAACTAAACTCAATCAAACAGGAACAAAAGAAAATGAATCTCTATCTATGACTTAAGGAATTTATTCATGAATATTAGTAACATTTTCGATTTTTTTTTTTTTTTTGCTTTTTGAGACAGGGTCTCGAGTTGTAGTTCAGGCTGGCCCTGAGCTCACTATGGTGCCCAGGCAAGCCGCTGTGAACTCAGCAATCCTCCTGTCTCTGCCCTCCCGAGTGCTGGGATTACAGGCGTGAGCCACCACGTCCGGCATTGTGGTATGCAGTGTTGATGGTTGGTGGGCGTGTCTCCACGCCCAGCATTATATGTGGTTACCGGGGATCGAACTCAGGACCTTGTGCTTGCGAGGCAGGCGCTGGAACCACTGAGCTAACCCTCCGGCCCACATTTTCTATTTTTTGTCCATACTTGGTTGTACACTAAGAAATTAAAAAAAAATAGTATCAATGTAGCCAGTCCACATTCTTTAATCTGGCTTCTGTCATTACTTGTGTTAGAAACCACTGGGTGTCACTAATTTAGCAGTTCAAATTTTGCTGACTCCTGGGACCATTAGGCTCTGGAAATCTCCCTTCCAAGTACGTTTTGGAGTATATTCAAGGGGACTCTCTTATGCACTTATAGATGGCCTTCTGCTTAAAGACATCCCTTATCTGAAAAAATTGGAAGCCATCATTGCCTTGTATCACAGTATTCCTAGAGCCCCAAACTTGAGGGACAAGGAGAGTTGTTATAGAAACTGTCCCTTTAGAAACAACCTGAATTGACACAGAATACATCCCCTCAGCTGAGCAAACAGAGGTTTGCTTAGACCATGTCTTTAAAAAGTTCCTTTGGCAGGCCGGAGATTTAGCTCAGTGGTTCCAGCGCCTGCCTGGCAAGTGCAAGGCCCTGAGTTTGATCCCGGTAACCACATACAATACTGGGTGTGGAGACTCACTCCCACCAGCAATCAATACCACATACCACAGTGCCGGGCATGGTGGCTCACGCCTGTCATCCCAGCACTCGGGAGGCAGAGGCAGGAGGATTGCTGAGTTTGAGGCTTGCCTGGGCTACACAGTGAGCTCAGGGCCAGCCTGAACTACAAAGTGAGACCCTGTCTCAAAAAAAAAAAAAAAAAAGCTTCTTTGGCTGTGTCACATATTGGTACAAATTCCCCAATGTTTTTTGTGATTGTGAGTTGTGTATATAATGTACCAATGAAGTTTACTGAATAATGAAAAAAAAGTTTCTTTGGGAAAACAGGTGTTTTTTTTTTTTGTCTGTAGCTCCTCTGTACTTGAAGCTCATTCAATAGTCTCTGAAGGCTGAGCAGGAGGGCTGCCTGATGACTGCCATGGTGTGTCTTGCAAAGCCCACATCTGTGCAGTCATTTCCCCCCAGACACTGGCTTGTACAGACAGCCATGGGCTGCCGCTCCTCAGACAGGCCAGGACATGTCTGGATCCCAGTGGAGGCAACAACTTACACTGAAACCAAAGCCCCGGCCCATGCTTAACAAAAACACATACAGAATACTATAAGACATAGGGCCTTTCAGTAGAAAATGCCTCATAACTTGGTCTGTGCAGGCATGCTTCATTTATAATCCAAATAAATTCCTAAGCCCCATATGGCTCGGTTTTGGAATAGCACCGCATTAAAGAAACACAGCCTAGCAACCAGGAGTAATTAAAAAGTAATTCTCGTACTTATTTGAGCCTCCAAAGCACATTAAAAGAGCCACAAGTTTGTAATATCTTGTAACACTTCTAGGAAGTTCTCTTTCTTCTCCCCTATACACTGACTTCTCTTGGCACCTCTGGTGCCTGTATTTGTCTTAAATCCCTAATTCCCACTCTTCTGCTTTTTAGTATTGGGATCAAATCCAAGACCTCGCACATGCGAGTGAATGTTCTACCACTGAGCTTCACCCCCAGTCCTCCTATTTTCCAAACCTATCTCCATGCCTTTTACCTTTTCTTTTTGCCTTCTGGTTTGTCCATTTGCATCTCAAAATCTAGCAATTTTTGGTACAAAGTCATATTAAGGCATCACAATGGCGAGGAAGCTAAGCAGGCCAAGTCAAGACTCTTTTCCCCAGAGGATCAAACCAACAGCCTTTGTGATAAGCTACATCCCTGGCACATTTTATATTTTTTATTTCAACACAGGGTCTTGCCAAATTGTTAAGTCACCCAGGCTGGGTTTAAACCTGTGGCTCTTTTGCTTGAGGCTGCCAGAGTGCTGGAATCCCGGGTGCATGCCATCACACCTGGCTAATCAGATCCTTTCTAGTGAGCACAAAGTGTGGGGATAAATGAATAATTTTTGCTCCTATTATGTATTCACCTGAGATCTATCAAGCGCCAGTATATACAGCAGCAGTATGGAGGTATCAAGGACCCCCCCCAAAAAGTATTGTCTCCAACTTTAGGATACTAGGTCCAATCGAGGGTGTAGACATATAGAAAAGAGGGTCAGGTATAAGAGTGAAGTGAGAGATTAGACATGTGTAAGACCGACAGATGTTACCTCAAAATGTGCTAGTTCATCATGTTACCTATGTAATGTTGGAAGAATCTAAGAGCAGTATATGAAGAAAAGTCTCTCTGACCTTCCTGCTTCTCTTCTCCCCTAAAGTAGATGATAGGCAAACTGTTTATTTAAGAGGTTCCCTTCCTATTCTTGGAGGAAAGAAGCATCTTTATCTCCAAGAACAGGGACATGGATCAGAGTCCAAAACACAGGGCTTGCTAAGCACCCCAGTTTACTGTCATTAGATGGTGCTCTTCTTCTCCTAGTCTTTCTCCATCACTTACTCATCTTCATCAGATCTTGCATAAAAGTACTCAGCTTTCAAGGTCTTCATTCCTTGTGAAGGTGCCTGTATTATGAAAAACATTAAGTAATCTTCTATGGTTTTCTTTTGTTAATCTATCTGCCATTATATGCCCTTATAGTGGCTTCAGTTATGATCTTAGTTAGGATGAACAGAAAAAGATACTTTTCATCCTCTGCAGGTGACACCAAGCTTGTGTGGGTCAGGAAAGTTACTGGGGAATGGGAGCTTTCTTCTACTCTATTAAATTCAGCACCTGAAGGCCTGCAAATTTAAGTGACAAAAGATTAACAGAGGAAAAGGAATATAAACTTGTTAATTTTAAAAATATAAACAAGAGTTTACAAAAAGGTGAATTCACGGAAAGTGAACTTAAAATTGATGAGGAAGGCCAAACTTGAAAGGATAACATCAAAACCTCTGTCACTTTCCCTTTAATCTTGCTCCTCCCTGTGGCTGCCTTTCTTTGCCATGATAACTTTGTTCCAGTAGATAATGGTTTGCTACGTGGAAGCCTGTTTGCTCTATGGAAGCCTGTTTCTTTTCTCCACCAGACCAAGAATATCCAGATGTGCCAAAGTTACAAACTGTCACTGCTAAAATAATTGCTTTTGTTCCACTTTGGAAGACACATAATGATAGGGTTAGAGCCCTCTATTTTATATAGCCCTCCTGGCTCCTTCACCTCCCTGTAGCTTCATTCCCACTGAGCTTCTGCAAGAAAAAACCTTGGAAGGCAATGTGGCTTGTGATAGGTTAAAAGTTACCTCACTCTGGCCCTTAAGTAGGTCCCCGGAACCCAAGATTATATAAGACCGCCCCTTCCTTTGTTCCAAGCTTCTGCTTCTGCGAGCTCTCCCGTGCAGGAGCCACTTCTTCCCAATTAAATAAAGCCACTAGTCGGGCTACGTGGTGTGTGGCATTGTTGTTGAATGCTGTCGGGGTTCTAACACACAGCTCTTGCTCAAGGCTCAGAATTTGGAGTGGCAAACTCCCGGGAGCCTGCTAGTATGATAAAACCTTGGTTGCCCTCCACCTCTCTGAGTGCCACTCGCTTCGTTTGTATGCTGTTTCTATCTTGACAAAGAAGAAGTTGGAGGGCCGGAGGATTAGCTCAGTGGTTCTGGCGCCTGCCTTGCAAGCGCAAAGTCCTGAGTTCGATCCCCGGTAACCACATACAATGCTGGGCGTGGAGACTCATGCCCAACAGCCATCAATAATACCACATACCACAGTGCCGGGCATGGTGGCTCATGCCTGTAATCCCAGCACTTGGGAAGCAGAGGCAGGAGGATTGCTGAGTTCAAGGCTTGCGTGGGCTACATAGTGAGCTCAGAGCCAGCCTGAACTATAAAGCGAGACCCTGTCTCAAAAAAAAAAAAAAAAAGTTGGAGAAGTGTTTAGACATGGGAGCTTTTATACAGTCTTTGACAAGGGATGAAGGTCAGGGCTTCAAGGGGCAGCAATTTATGAAAAAGTACCAAGGAAAATTAATGAGAAAGTAAAAGACGATAATGGTTATTTTAAAAAATTAATTTTTAAAGATAAGGTTATTTTGATAAATCTGCTTTTGCACACTCAGTGCGGGCTTTTTCTCTCTGAGGATATGGGTTATTCCCTCACACTGGTGAAGAAAAAGAGGAAAATTTATAGAAACTCCACCAAGGAAGTCTCTGTCCTTATTTTAGGAAAACAGGAGAGCAGAGTGGTCTTTCTCTTCCTACTGACTCCCAGTTGCCTTTGGCTCCATATTGTCTTTGCACCAAAGAGGCTTATCTTTGAATGATCTGTCCTCATCTCCTTCAAAGGCTTCACAGAGGAGGATATTGTGGTCTTTAAGGCTAAACTGTAGCTGTTCAAGTGGGCAGGGAACGTTTATCTAAACCAGATAGCCTAGCATCAGCCAAACATCTCCTTGCTCCTCTACAAACAAGGGGACTTAAGGAGAATTTGAGTTTATCTTGCTAACATCTCTTTTTCCCACCTCTTCACATCCACTCATGTTGTTATTACTTACTATTAGCATGTCTCGCACTTTGAAAGCCTACACTTATTTGCAGCTTTATTTTTCTTGCCTATTATCTGTCACTTAAAAAAAAATACCTACTGTGCAGCCCTTAGTGTAGATCAGTGATTTTTCAAAGTCTTCAGTCTCGCAGCTCCTGCGCAATCTTAAAAGTTATTGAAAATCTTAAGAAACTTCTTTACATGCATGACAGACATATTTTAGAAATTAACACAGAATTGTAAAAATTTAATTAAAAGATTAAATGTAAAATCTTAGTACCTGTTAACCCAAATTATTTTGTGATAATTTTCATATTTTACAACATTTAATAAAATCTGGGGAGACGCTTGGGATTGTTAATTTTTTGCAAATATCTGCATTGTTTGGTTTAATAGAAGACAGATTTACTTATCTGTTTCTTTATATAATCTATTGTGATATCACAAGTCACATAACCTCTCCAAGCTTCCAATATATATTCATAAGAGAATGAAATGCCTCTATTCCAAGCCCTGTGAAAACAGTTTTGACCTTGCAAACATTCTCAGGTGTCTCAGGGACCCAGGAGTTGTTGGAGCACATTTTGAGAAATGCTGGTATAAATCTTCCTGAGGTGTAGATGTGCTTCTATTTCCCCTCTGTGTAAAGTCCTTTAAAAACTCCTTTTTGCTTAGCAAAGGAGGAGCAAATCCCCTAATGCTTAAAGTGAATGAGGGAGTGAAAAGTTTCTAAAGTGACTCCTAAACTTTGGGCTTATGTCACTGACTCATCAGAACTGAACATAAAAAGGGAAAACTCTGTTTTCCATAGTGTTTCCAGAGGTGAATTCAGTGCTGTGTGTGCGTGTGTGCATGCTTATTCATGGTACATGAAACACCTTCATGGCTTCAAACAGCATTTGTTAATTATTTTTCACAAGTCCCCAGGTGAACTAGATCAAGGTTGACTAATCCTGATGCTCATATTTTTGTTCACATGTTTTGCTCTCAGTTGAGGAGCAAGGCCTGGCTGGAATCTGAAAGTGTGCCTTCCTGTCAGCTGTTGAATATTTTTCAGAATTTTTCTTTTAACTTAAGCATATTTTACTTTGTGTGGTTTGTTTTATTGGTTTCTATATGTATTACAGTGTTTCTGTCTGTCTGTCTGTCTATCATCTATCTATCTATACACACACATATATGTGGATATATATGTGTTACAGTATATGTCAGTATTTTTTTTTGTGTTTTATCACAAAACAAATCACACCTTACTAGAGTTGTTGTATTACTACCTCATAAGAAGTATGGAAGCTCCCAATTCAAAAATGGGCACCTGAAATGAACAGACACTTCTCAGAGGCAGAAGTCAAAGCAGCCAAGAAACATATGAAGAAATGTTCAACATCACTGGTCATTCGAGAGATGCAAATGAAAACAACACTGAGATTTCATCTCACTCCACAAAGAATGGCCGCGATCATAAAATCAACCAATGATAAATGCTGGCATGGCTGTGGGGAGGAAGGAACCCTTCTCCACTGTTGGTGGGATTGCAGACTTGTGCAACCATTGTGGAGATCCGTGTGGAGATTTCTCAGAAAACTAGGACTAGGGGTCCCATTTGACCCGGCTATCCCCCTGCTAGGAATATACCCAAAAGAATTAAAAAAATCACATTGGAAAGACAGATGTACACCCTTGTTCATAGCAGCTCAGTTCGTGATAGCTCAATCTTGGAAACAACCCAAATGTCCTTCAACTGAAGAGTGGATAAAGATGCGGTTTTTTAAATAAAATGGAGTATTACTCTGCCATAAAGAATGACAAGATCGATCCATTTAGGTGCAAATGGAGACACCTGGAGGATATACTAATAAGTGAAATCAATAGATCACAGATAGACAATTTCCGGATCTTCTCTTTGGCATGAACACCTGTAGATGCAAGTGAGCTCTAGAAAGTATGACAGCTTTTATAGAGTGCAAAATTTCTATAGGAAACTTGGTGTGGGAGGTGATGAGGGGAAGGAATAAATATGATACAGAAAGAAAATAAAAGAGCATGTATAAAGGGGGTGAGGAGGTGTGGGTGGGTAGGGATCTGGGTAAAAATGAGAATTAACGTGTCATATACTGGTACAAATTCCCCAATGTGATACATGATTTTGAGATGTATATAAATGGTACCAATAAAGAATTCAATTAAAAAAAAGAAGTATGGAAGCTTTTCTCTCACTCAGGATTCTTTACCTTTGTTGCTTTTAAAGCACAATTGTCAAGTATTTTCTTGATGTAATAAAAAACCACATCAGATTGCACCATAATTTTTTCTTTAACCCTCAAATATGATTTATGAAGTTTCCTCTGAAATTCTATGCCTTCTATTATATCCTATCTGTTTGGGGTGGGGGTGTTCTTTTGTCCAGTCTTTTTTGTCCACTTGTAACAAATTCCTTCAGCATTCTCTTTTCAGAGAGTGTCTTTATTTTCTCCTAATTTCTGAAACATAGCCTCTGAGATATAAAATTTACAGTTGACAGTTCTACTTCAGAGCTTGAAAAATGTGGTGCCATCTCCTCTGGCCCTTCATGTTTTTTTTTAAATTGAATTCTTTATTGGTACATTTTATATACAGCTCACAATCACACACAACATTGGGGAATTTGTACCAGTATATGACACAAGTTAATTTTCATTTTTACCTACATCCTTACCCACCCCTCACCCCCTATATATATGCTCTTTTATTTTCTTTTGGAATCACATTTATTCCTTCCCTCTCATTATGGGCTTTCATGATTTTTGATGAGAAATTTACTGTCATTCAAATTGATGGTCCCCTGTTGGTGTTGGTTTGTGGTAATGAGTTGTTTCTGTCTGGCTATTTTAAAGAACATTTTTCTTTGTCTTTTGTTTTCAGAAGTTTAATTATGGTTTGTCTTGGCATGAATTTCCTTGAGCTTATTGTACCTGAAATTTGCTTAGCTTCTTAAATCTATATATTTTGTCTGTCAAGTTTGGGATTTTTCAGTGATTTTTTTTCTGGAATACTTTTTTGGCCTTATGATCTTTCTCCATTTCTCAAACCAATGATACAAATGTTAGATATTTTGTTAATGTCTCAAAGGTTTTTGAAGCTATGTTCATTTTTTAGTCTTTTAAAAAATTCTTTGGGTTAAATTCTGTGGATCTGCCTTCATGTTCACTTACTATATTCTCTGACATCTCTGTTACTGAAGATACTGTTGTGTGGTGTATTTTCTAGAATTCCATTTGGTTCTTTTTTCATAAAATATCTTCTGTAATTTTTCCTTTTATTCATTTGTTTTGAAAAATTTTGCAGTTGCTTGCTGAAGGATCTTTTATGTCTGCTGCATTAAAGTTTTTCTCAGATAATTCTAGCTTTACGTTCATCTCAGTTTTGGTATATGTTGATTGTTTTTTCTTGTTCAAATTGTGATATTTTTAACTATCAGTGATTTTTAAAAATTATATACTAGATATTTCAATGTTATGTTAGGAAACTTGGCCTTGCTTAGGTTTAGCAGGTAGACTGCAATTAGTTTTTGTGGATTTTGAACCACGACAACTAGTTTTTAGAACACATGGTGTGGTGTGATGTGGGGTATGTGTGTGTGTGTGTGTGTGTGTGTGTGCATGTGTGTGTTCATGCATGAGCGTGCACGTTATTAGCAATTGAACCTGGGCCCTAGAGCATGTTCAGCAAACATTCTACCACTGAGCTACTACATACACAGCCCTCTTTAAAATACTTATTTTGAGGAACAGTCTTACTAAATTGCTCAGCCTGGCCTCCAACTTGTGATCCTCTTGCCTCAGGCTCCCAAGTAGCTGGTTCACAAGTATTCACCACCCTGTCTAACTTCAGGGCACTTTTAATGCTGCCCTGTTCTATTTTATTCCTCTTTCTTTCTCTCTCTCTCTTTCT
>PVIC010017108.1:5553-17827 GCA_004025085.1 Thryonomys swinderianus
ATAAATTAAATTTATAAGAAGAATGTAATAGAATAAAGACTAATTTTCTGAGTAGGACCATATCTTTAAGTATATAATTTATAAAAGAGCAGGCTTAAAGGCATTATAGGGCTTTGCATAATTTTCACTTGAGTAAAGGCCAAATGTGACTCAAACAAGGCTGGTGTATAAAATTCCTGAGTAATGAATAGAAATTTCTATTCAGAATTCTCAGTACTTTTGCAATTAAACTGCCATGAATCTGTATTTTACATTGTGTGGTTACATCTTAACCTTTATTAAAATTCTTTATTAGTACAATATTTATATACATCTCACAATCACACATGACATTGGGGAATTTGTACCAATATATGACACAAGTTAATTCTCATTTTTACCCATATCCCTACCCACCCACACCTCCCAATCTTGGAAACAACCCAAATTTCCATCAACTGGAGAGTGGATAAAGAAGATGTGGGGATTTTTAATAAAATGGAGTATTATTCTGCCATAAAGAATGACAAGATGGATTCATTTATGTGCAAATGGATACACCTGGAGGACACACTAATAAATGAAATGAATAGATCATACATCTTAACCTTTAAAAAAGCTTTCCTTTACTATTATGGGCTTATCAGATCATATTGCATTATGCAGCTTTTCATATTTTTCACATAAAATATATCCTACAATTAATTGAACTTCAGATGACATGTTTGGTGAATGTCTATTTTTCTACCTTTTCATATCTCAGGTTCTTAGAATTTCCAAAAATCTGATTTCTTGGGTCATTCATGTAAAAAAGAAAAAGAAAACATTTACCTTACTGGAAAATATCCAAGATGTGAACCATCTCAAGTGAGAAAATGCTATCCTTATGATATATGTAAGTTTTGACTCTTTCTCCTTATTAATAATTGAATAGTCTAGGCAAGAGTTTCATCCTTCATCCCATTCATAAAATAGGAATGATAATGTGGCCTCCCTGATAGAAATCCAAGGAGTAATGCATATACTGCACACAACATGAGGCCTGACATGGAACAGTTGCTTGAGAAATGCTACTCTATTAGTTCTGTTGGGCAGCAAGGAAGACGTAATTAAGAGAAGATTGTAAGAGAAGAAAGGAGACTATTTCACCATCAACTTATGGCATCAGCAACCCACTGGCCAAGAATTTTGAATGATAATGAGGTGATCACTATACTATGGCTGAGGAGGTTGAACTGATTATGGCAGGAAAAAAATAAACTTTCTATTAAGTTTTCCTATTTCTGCTATGTGTCTTTTGCCTGTCCCCACAAAAGGTGTGTGCATATTTCATAATTTCCTATCATAGGAGAACAGTCATAGAACTTGCGTTAAAATTTACATATGTTAGTTTGGGGATTTATTTCCATGGCCTCATGGTTGATTCAAGAATGCAAGGTCCTGAGTTTGATCCCCATAACCATTGAGAGAGAGAGAGAGAGAGAGAGAGAGAGAGAGAGAGAGAGAGAGAGAGAGAGAGAGAGAGAGAGAGAGAAAATTACATACGTTTAACTTTTAGAATAGAGCTGTGATGTTTTATATCCAGGTAAGTTATAATTAAACTCTCTCTCTGTCCTCTCTGTCTCTGTCTCTGTTTCTTTCTCTGTCTCTCTCTTTCTCTGTCTTCTGATCCTGGGTTTGTGAACATTATACATGTGTCACATTTTAAGAAAAAAGCTTAATTATTTAGGAATAACCCAGCTTTTCCTTCAAGTCCTAGATTCTCTTTTTAATTATACACAAGTTTGACTGGCATTTGGGTCTGAGTTCTATTTGTTGCCCTCTGAATCTTCCTCTAAAGGTCAAGTCTTAAAATTTGACTTTCAGTTAAGTGTACAATATCTCTAACAGTCCATTTTTATATCTCTTAACAGTCCAAATTTATGTGAGAATGTACTGACCCTACACTCTGGAAACAGTCCACGTGCTTTGACCTAAACTGAACTTGACATCTGGTGCAGAAATCAAAACTCACCTGTGCAGAGGAAGTGGCTTCTTGCATATTATTTACAGATCTTTCTGGCCGGGCTTTCATTTGTTCATAGCAGTCTTCATCGATTGGTTCTTGAAATTTGAAAAGATTGTGATGTACAATGGAAAAGTGAAAAATGTTGGCGTGAATAAAAACACATGATCCAAAGAACATTTAGTTGTAAATTAAAAATCATTTATGATCATGTAACTAGCCTTTTTGATAGACATATTGATAAAGTTACAGAAGTACAATCTGTTACCTTTAGATCTGACATTTGCACCACAGGATTAAGACAAAAAGAAGACCTTAGGATGAGGATAGAGCATATTGTGGGTTTTTTTAACACTATTTCAGGAGATCATAGCCTCATTTTAACCTACCATTGAGAGCTCCCGAGTGACATGGTTTCTGTGTTCTCTGTTATTTAGGTATGACTGCAAACAGTGCATGGTGGGATAGAGCACAATGCTAATATAACAATGGCAACAATTTTGTAATTTCTATGACCAAAATATTTTACTTGGATGCATTTGAAATATTCTAAGTTTCAAAGTAAAGGTGTAAACTATGACTTTTTCGGTCATCAACCAGTGACAGAAGGGATCACCTTTAAGGTCTGAGTTTGTAAAATGCTGGTCGTAACATTTGTACAGTTCCTAAGAGCCAGAAGACCTGACTCATCTCACCCTGTGGGGATATGTACATTGAATTATACACACTTTCCCCTCAGAAATGTTTCTACACAGGCTTAGTTATGTTGGCTAGTAACCTGGCTGAAATGCAGATGGCATAAATTTGACCTCAGAGAGAAGAAACACATTATTTAAATAACAGACAATGCCTAAATGACATTTTAACTGTTTCTGGAAAGCACTCTTTTCTTTAGGAAAGAGGAATTATTTATGGAGTGGTATCTCTCAAATCATGATCCACAGAAAATCTGCAACCAAATTATCTATTAAGTTTTATAAATAGCAGATTCCTAAGCTCAGTATAAACTCATGCTTTATTAAGTAGCAAATTCCTAAGCCTCAGCTAGCACATAATAACACAAAATCATCCATGTCTTTGTTAAGTAGAAGATTCCTAAACTTTGGTATTTGGAGAAGTAACATCTAGGTGCACTTAACATATGAAAATGACTGGTATGATACTCTTTGATCTACCCGAATATATAACGTAAGCCTCAAATGCTACAGGGGACATCACAGTTCTGTAAAGAGAAAAAGCAAGGCAAATTACTTTAACAGTATAATCCTGAAAAAATAGATGCAGAGATTTCAGGAAAGCTTAAAACAGAAGAAAAGATATAATTAAATAAATTACTCAAACATATAGAATTACCATCTATCTAAATTTGGGAGGACTTCATAATGTTTGATATTTGGATATTCAGATATAAAACAACCACATATTGAACTTCAGAAGGATCCCATACTGTTTGTTACATGGATATTCCGATAATTGATTACACTGCAGAAAATCTCTGTGTCTGAGATATAAAACGCAGACATGAAGACTCCAGACTATCTGCTCATGAATTATATGAGGACTTGGACAGAAAGAGTGGTAATCTTTTTCATTAGCTCTGGGGTCAGACTAAGCTCTTCGTGTTTTGAAGAATTTGGGTACATGGTTGTTTAGGTGGTTGGGATGATTTGAGGACTAGGAGATAGGAGGAATCGAAGAGCACTTGCTACATAAGAACAAAAGACATATCAATCACTTGTGATGATGTCGGGCTCCTTGTCCCACTTGCCACCAAGGCAGCCCCAGGTTGTCTGCTTAGAAAGATCTGGTGAGAACACAGTAAGGGGGAGAAAGTGCTCACTCAGCCTGATTACTCACTGTAGATTGACCTGTGTATACAGAACACAAAGCACTGTTTCATGGATCATTTTCTGTTCTACAAATAGCTTTATTTCATAGAATTCTTTATGTGTCAAAATTCATGGTTACAGACTCTTTCTGTAGTCTCATTACTACTACAGGGAAATGAAGAAATGTAGGAAAGCAGGATGTTGGTTCACACTGAATATCATAGTAAAATTTACATACAAACCTTTGGAAGCAAAGCTTAAGTAATATACTACATATATTTGAATTTGTGTTTACTGCATAATTAAATATCATCGTGTTTTTAAAACACCCACCACAAATGAAATTATATAATTTATTCACAAATTTACCTTGTGGAAAAATAAAACTTACCTGGGATTATATTATCTAAATTACCATAAATTGGTGTATCTTCAATATCATATTCATCAACCCTATAACAAAAAAAATCATTTACCTTATTAAAGTCCAATTTACACACAGTTGAAAACTATTATTTAGGTAAATTCATCGTTGCAGTAAACCATTGCATGTTCTTATTCAATCCAACCAATCAAGCTAAATATGTTCATGTGCAAGAATGTCAGTAAGGGCACATAGATTTGTATATGTATGGGTGTGTGGGACTATGTGTAAATTTAAATAATTCAGTTTGGGGCTTTTAGGAAATAATAGTAAATGATTACTCAGCACTTAATGTGTGTCAGATTCTACTTCTAGTGTGTTTCATGAGGTTCTTTTAAACCATTTAATTCTCATAAAAATTCCAATAAGCAGACACTATATCACCCCATCACAGGTAACTACTATGCAGGTAATAAAAATTCATTCAAGGTCACAAGATGTAATGGCAGTTAAGATTAAAATAGGTTGTCTGTGTTTTTATCACTGCAACTGTATTCCTTTTTTACTTACCCACAGTTTCTCAAACTTATGTTTACTAAATATATATTGCTGACTCAAGTTGCCAGAAGGAATAAAATGACTGATTGCCCATTCCATTCAGACGCTAGATTAGGTGTTTTACATGTATTATATTGAAGCCTAAGAAAAATTCTACAAAACAGTTTTACTATATTGATAGTATCCCCATAGAAGCCTGAGATTCAGATAATCTTCCCTACTCTTATATGTAATACCAGCAATAACTACCAGTTATCCAAAGATCATAACCAGTAACTGGCTGTGCAGGGACTGAAAGGTATATATTGGGTGATAATAAAACCTCTTGTTCTGTCCATATCATGTGGAAATCACACAGAAGGTGATACAACTCAAAGTATTTAGATCCCACAAGGGCCACGATTTTATTCCTCCCTTAGTCAAAAGAACTGACAAGAATAAATGACTATTGTCTCTTGCTGTTTTATCAAATTTCCTTCTTACCTTAGTTGAGTAATGCTATTATTAAAATAGATATTATGTTACTGTCATCAGACTGTCATCCTATCACTGTCATCCTACCAATAACAGTGGTCCTAGTGACCAGCTTTGACAATGGGAACAGAAGACATTAAGTGTTGAGAATGGTATTTTATAAAATAGTATCAATTATGTTTACTTTGATATTATGTCACTGTAAGCTAGAGGGAATTGTATCATAATATAAAAGAGCTTTTATCTCAAATCCTGGCACCTACATTACATTTTATACCTCTGAAAGAGGTCAGAATATATGTAAACAGTAGATGTCTGTCCTTAAAAAAAATTAACAGCTTAAATGATGTCTGCATGAAATGGTATGAAGGTTCCAGACCCTAGCATGTATTTTGCTTATCTGATAACAAGAATTCATCTGTAACCTTTGTTTCCATTCAGTGATATAATACACCTTCATATCAGGATGTGTGGTGATTTTTGTGCATGGTTTTTCTATGGCTATGTGGAGAATATTATAACAAAAGGTGAAGAATTTTTAATAAGATAATCCATCCATTTTCCTACCCTGCATAGCAGATAAAACCAGCAAATGATAAATCATGTCTAAAAAATGAATATCATTTCATTCTCTATGAATGAAAATAAGATGTGATTTATAACCCAGTGCCCTGTGTCTACAAGCTGGCCTCAGATGATTAATTTCTCAAATAAACTATTATCCAAGAGCAGTTGCTTAATGAACAAATTAAAAAATGCATTTTTACTTAGCAATGCCAAAAAGCTCTAGTTTATTACAGACATGTAATAAACATTAACAACAAACATTTGGCTGTGTTTTATGTAGAAGATTGCTGTAATTATTTTTAAAAATAAATTTATAAATAAGCCCATAGCTGAGAAGCTAAAACCTCTGCATTTGGGGTTTGGTCAGAGTTTCTATCACAATGAGCATGTATTGAAGAGGTCTTCTCATATTAAGTACGTTTATTTACACACCCAAGCTTGAAAACATATTACTTGTATTTTTTACTGTGATCCAAAATTTATGCTTTACTTAGATTTTCTCTAGTTTCTCTATTTAAAATTTTAACTGTAGCTTGGTTTTGAATCTTTTCTTCAAAATCTTCATGATCTGTGTGGATTTAAATAATTCAATTTTAAAATAATTATTTCCTTCTGGATGACTTTGGATTTCAGTTCTCTAAGTTTCAACTGTTTTATTCATAAATCAAGAATATTAAACTTGATCTCTATCATTCTTTTCAGTTCCAAAATACTCTGGTATAAATATTAGCTTCTAATGTTCAAACACAAATGACATTTCTACAAAATTAAATGAAGTTGGTTTAAGGAAGTGGCAAGTTGTTGGTCTGCAGAAGGAGAAAGCCCACCAGTCTATCAGAAATTGGATTTGGCAAATGTTAATTTGATTTTCTCAACAGCCACCTCTTTAAACAGGAAAAGATATGTTTGTGCTTCATGGACACAGAAATGTTATTTACAGTCATGAAAGACTGAAATTATTTATGGGATATGAATAGTAGAGAAAAAGTTCACTGGAATAGCCCTGGGCTCTCTGATATTGAAGGTTCAGAAGCCAGCAAAAGAAAAGATCTGCTAGAAAGAAAAAAAAAGTAAAAGGATTGTAAGTGGCTTCAGATGTGAAGGAACAAGTATCTCAACCCCCAGTGTGTCTGATGCTACTGATGGACCCAGTTAGATGAGCTAGATGGAAACATGACTTGACCTTGTGGAAATCATTGATGACTTTGACAGGAGCTGAGCCAGGGAAGCAAAGAAGACTGGGTAGGTTCAAAACAGATCAGGGGCACAAACGGAGTATTTCCTGTTTTGGTTATTTATGTATTAAAATGAACAGGAAGCTAGAAATCTTAGAGGTACACTGGTCATGGGAGGCAGTGTCATGGAAAGGGCTTCACCTGTGTACCTGCTGAGGACTCTTTATGTCAGTGAAGGATGCCAGGTTCTACTGGCTTAAAGACGCTGAACTGTGAGAACATCAGCCCAGGAGAAGCTGGTGGGAGGGTGGACCCAGCTTTCTGTGGGAGCCTGAAATCTGAGGCTCCAAGATAGATTGGAGTAACTAATCCAGAACTGTCTTCCTTAGTCTCGGTGAATAAGCTGCAAAGCAGGCAGGCATTTTCTTCAGTCTTAATTTTCATCCAGTTACAGATTCATGTTTTCATTAACTGATTTCTATAAGAAAAATGTATTTTCATAGGTATTTTTCAGATGTTAAAAATTAATTTCACCAGATATGATTTTTACACATCTGAGACCTATTTATTTCACTTATGAATATGTCCTGAAGGTACAACCATTTAAGTACAAATGACTCAAACTCATCATTCTTTAAGGCAGAGTAATATTGTATCTGTTCCCTGATATGAGAAACTGAACATGTTTATGAGTTCTATAATGTATGATGGATATTGTGAAATAGAAAATATTCAAAAGGAAATGTGGTGGAGTGAGTTATGAGAGGTAAAGAAAAAATATGGTGATAAAAAAGGATAATAAAGCTTGTGATTTAGGGGCTGTGGGGTGGGTGGGGGTAATGGGAAAAAAATGAGAATTAAGTTATGTCATATATTGGTACAAATTCCCAATATTGAGTGTGATCATGATGTGTAAGTATAATGTACCAATAAAGATAAAAATTTTAAAAAATTAATTTCACCAATATTCAATCTTTTTCCAAGTAAAAAAATACTATTGAAGAATTTGATTAAAATTCTAAGTTGTCTGGATTCCCAATCCCTGGCATTCTCATTATATTAACTTCCTTATACAGATAAAGACAAGAATTATGTACAATTATACTTTAGGTGAAAAATAAATTCAGCCAAAAGTTAGTACCATAAAACACATATGTGATTGTCTCTTACATTTAGATGCTACACTGCCTTAAATTTGTTGTAGTTCTGACCTACTAGTTCAAGAAGACCAGGGACTCAGAGAAGCAAGGAAATGGAGATATGGAAAAGTTCCTCTCTGCTCTAGCCTAGCTTCTCACTAAACAAATTTAACAAAAAGTGTGATGGGGAATATTGTGATAGAAATGGCTCCTTCTACCTGACTGGGAGCCATTATGAAACCAAGGAGTCTCCTAGAACTCTAGCCCAACTTGAAATGATAGATTTACTGCCACTTGGTCTGTTTTAAAATTTTAAATGTAATGACTGAAAATATTTTCATGTTTGCTCCTGGAAATTCAATGTCCATATGTGAAAGTGATTTTGGATCTTGAATCATACAATCAAGAGAAACAAGCAAGTTAAGAATAAAAATTTTATGAATACACCTTTGTATATGATATATTCAATTGTGGTCTAAATTGAGATCTATTACAATATATTGTCTGTTGCAATACACAGTAAATGAGGTATTCATACCATGGGAGTCTACCCTCAGAATTGGCAACCAGTGAGCTTATTTTACAAATGTCTTGTACAATGTTTCTCTGTTGAATAAACATTTATTGAACAAATGTAATAAAAGAACCAGCTGCTTTTCGACATTTGCCTATAGGGCTAAGGCCTGCTTACATTGAATATTTTACCAGTTTTCCTGTCCCAACTCTTCTATCCTAATTCCCAAACCATGGACTTTGTGTTTAGCTAAATGAACAAATCATGAAACTTTCTATCAAATTGTATCTTAATTGTCCTTGAACTGACAAGTATCAAATTAGTCATCAAAGAGATTAGTGTCTACTTTGTATATATTGGATCTTCTTTGTCTTGTTTATTGTAGCAACAAAAAAGTGATCAGAAAATCATTCTTGACATGAGCTGATATCTTAAAAATTATTTCACACAACCCCAGCAGAGCAAAAAGACAGCCTAAAATATGGGGGAAAAATTTATCAGCTGTTTCTTACACAAAGAACTACTTTCTAAAGTACATAAAAAACTTCCAAAAATCATTTCATGATTCCCCCCTAATTTAAAGACTCAATTCATAAATGGGCATCTAAAATGAACAAACACTTCTCAGAAGACTATATAAAAGCAGCTATGAAACATATGAAGAAATGTTCAACATCATTGGGCATTTCAGAGATGCAGATGAAAACAACACTGAGATTTCATCTTACTCCACAAAGAATGGCTGCTATCATGAAATCAACCAAAAACAAATGCTGGCAGGCGTGGGAGATGGGAAAGGAACCCTTCTCTACTGTTGGTGGGAATGTAGACTGGTGCAACCACTGAAAAGATCAGTGTGGAAATTCCTCAAAAAACCAGGATTAGAAAGCTGATTTGACCCTGATATTGCCCTACTAATTATATACACAAAAGAATTAAAAGATTCCTATCGCAGCAACGTATATATACTCAAGTTTATGGCAGCTCAGTTTGTTATAGTTAAATCTTGGAAGCAGCCCAAATCCAATCAACTGGAAACTGAACAATGAAGATGTGGTTTTGAAAAATAAAATGGATTATTGCTCTGCCATGAAGAATAATAGATTTGAGTAATTTATACTCAAATGGATACACCCTGAGGACATACTCATAAGCAAAATAAACAGGCACAGATGTGTAAATACCGTATCATTTCACTGGTATGATAAACTGAATGTATAAATGAGGTCCCAAATATATGGGAGATATTGTGAAATAGGAAGAAAATGTTCAAAAGGAAAAGGGAAAAGTAGAGTAAGTCTAAGTAAAGAAAGGAAAGAAAAATTTGATGTTTAAAAAAAGGAAACAAAGCTTATGTATATAGAGGACAGAGAGTTGTAGGAAGTGCAGGAGGAAAAAATGGAAGGAAAAGATGAGAAGATGTGTCATGTGCTTGCACAAATTCTCAATGTTGATCATGATAATATATATATATTATATAATATATTATATATTTTTATATATGTATATATATCTGTGTGTATATATGTATATATAATGTATCAATAAAATAAATTAAAATTATTTCATGCTAAAGCATCCAATATTAATAATGGTCCTAAATATAAAAATTTTATATGGGATTCATTTTGTTTCTGGCGGACTGAGGGCCACCCACCGGCCCACTATACCCCGGAGCAGTATGGACTCTGGCTACCTCGGGCGCCATTCCATTTCTGGCAGCAGCAGAGGATTCAAGCCTGCCCACTGGCCCACTCCACGCTGGATCTGTGCAGTGAGAAGTCAGGAACAGACCCCAGCGCCATCCCCACCACGGATGATTGAGGGCCTCCAGCTGGCCCCAAACGCACCCCAGAGCTGCATTGTAAGGACCCAGGTTCGACAGGAGCTGGAGCCATCTCCTGCATCCCTCCACAGGAGGCGCGCTCCAGGAGCCACACTGAGAGACCAGGCAAAGATTTAAAAAAAAAAGGGGGAATCCAGCTCCTATTTTGCCATCAACTCCTAAATCCCTCTATTCACCTCTTGTCCCCACACCCTCTCCTATCTTGCTGTCAGAAGCAATACCCAGAAGTAAAAGATTCTTAGGCTGCCCTATTTCTTCTTCTGTACTATTATAAGAAGGTGTGCAAAGTCTCCAATGGTCTTATAGCATACAGTGGGTACAGTTTTATATACGAACTTTTATCCTCTATTGCCCGCTGGCATATGTGAAGTTCTAGGGTATAGGTGATCTTCATAAATCTGTTAACCCTATTTCATTCTCCCCCTGTCTCCCTACCTCCCTGATTCCCCACTGACCTCTTATCCCCAAAGGGTTTGGGGGATACATTTATGAACTAAGGGTTGTATACACATTGCTGATTAATTCTAAATTCTGGCATATGGACTTAGAGGTAACTCATAAGCTCAAAGTCTCCAGAATAGAATTTAACAAAACTTTTTATCTTACTTACTGTGTTTAATACTGATATTGGCCTTTATTATATTATAGTAACAAACATGATGGGATTATTCTGCTCAAATACATCCCATAATGTGTCAGAACTGAGAACTCTCAAGGGTCATTAGAGATCCAAGGAGGAACCCCCAAGGAAAGTGCCACATCCAGATAATAGAAAGAGACCTGCAAAAAACATTGTCCTGTCAGCAGGCAAAGAAGAGCATTAGTAACAACAAAAGACTAGAAATGAGAAAATACACAAAAAAAACCAGACACAAAGATCACCACCACAGAGAAAAGGGAAATAGGGCAAACTGAAACTCAAACACCAGGACTCTTGGAGATGGTAACTAAAGCAGATCTAGTAAAATGGAAATCAGAACTCATCTCTGAGATCAAAACAGGGATACTGTCCACAGTGAAAGACATCATTAAAGAAGAGATCAGCGAGATGATAGAATCCAAGATAGCAGAAGCAATAGAACCTTTTAAACAGCTTCAAGCAGAGCTCCAGGGAAGGAGGAAGGAGAACGAAAGCTTGCACAGTAGGATGAATGAAGCAGAGAACCGAATCTCAGACCTAGAGGACAGCATAGCAGCCAATGAGCACGAAAGGTATAATCTATGGAAAAGAGCAAGGGATCATGAGAAATCAATTCCACAGCTTCTAGATGACTCAAAGAAAAATAGTATAAGACTGATTGGAGTCACTGAGGAAGCAGGAGACAATATAAAAGACATAAAAAAAAGCTATTGTCAGAAATAACAACAGAAAACTTCACAGGAAAAGAAATAGACATACAGATAAATGAGGCCTACTGGACTCCAAAATGCCATGACATAAAAATATCTACACCCAGACATATAAATATCAATGGTCCAGATGCACAACAAAAGAATGAAATACTGAAAGCAGTGAGAGAAAGGAAGAAAATCACCTACAAAGGGAAGCCCATTAGGATCACATCAGACTTTTCAACACAAACACTCAGTGCAAGGAGAGCGTGGAGGGAAGTATTTCAAGCATTGCAGGAAAACAACCTCCAACCCAGACTGTTGTATCCTGCAAAATTATCTTTCAGAATAGATGGGGAAATAAGATAGTTCAATGAAAAAAAAAACACCTGAAAAACTTCACAAATATGAAACCTGCACTCCAAAACATCCTAAAGACATCTTGGAAAAAACACAGAAAATTCCAAACCCATGAGACCCAGGAGAGTGAAT
>PVIC010017108.1:17927-33429 GCA_004025085.1 Thryonomys swinderianus
AGAAACTAAATAGAAAAGGGGAAAAGCAAAGAAGAAAAGAACCAAGAACAGGGAAACATGGCAGCTCTGAATATGTCCATATCAGTCATAACCATTAATGTCAATGGACTCAATGGGCCAATTAAAAGACACAGACTAGCAGATTGGATCAAGAAGCAAGATCCTACAATCTGCTGCATACAGGAAACACACCTAATTCGGAAGGAAACCAACAGACTGAAAATAAAAGGTTGGAAAACAATCCTCCATGCCACAGGAAAGTGCAAAAAAGCAGGAGTGGCCATCTTGTTGGCAGATAAAATAGATTTCAAACTAAAACTGGTTAAAAGAGATAAAGAAGATCACTATATTCTCCTACAGGGAAATTTCCAAGAGAAAGAAATAACAATCATAAATATTTATGCACCAAACTCTAATGCACCCAACTATATAAAACAAACATTACTGGACATGAAAAGCCAGTAAAACACGAATACAGTAGTAGTAGGGGACTGACTTTAATACTCCACTGTCATAAATTGACAAATCAACTGGACAAAGAATCAATAAGGAAATACTTGAGCTAAATCAAACTTTTGAGAAAATGGACTTATTAGATGCCTACCGAATTTTTCACCCTTCAGAGTGAGAATATACCTTCTTCTCAGCTGCTCATGGATCATTCTCCAAAATAGATCGCATTCTAGTCCATAGAACAAGCTTAAGTAAATGCAAAGGAATCAAAGTTATCCCCTGCATACTATCTGACCATAGTGCCTTGAAACTGGAGCTGAATAGCAGAAGAAATTCCAAGATCCTCACAAACACATGGAAATTGAACAACACTCTGTTAACCAACCAATGGACCACAAAAGAAATTAAAGAAGAAATTAAACAGTTTCTACAACTCAACGACAACCCCGGCACAACATACAGGAATCTATGGGACACAGTGAACACAGTTCTGTGAAATTCTTAGCAGTGAATGCCTACACTCAGAAAATAGAGCAAACTGAAATAAACAATCTAACAATGAACCTCAGACAATTAGAAAAAGAGGAGGAAAACAAACCCAAAGCACATGCTAGAGAGGAAATTATAAGGATCGGAGCAGAAATTAATGCAATAGAGACAAAGAGAATAATACAAAGAATCAATGAATCAAAGAGTTGGGTCTTTGAAAGGATAAATAAGATCAACAGACCCTTAGCCAACCTTATCAAACAAAGGAAGGAAAAGGCTCAAATCCATGGTATAAGAAATGAAAATGGGGAAATCAGCACAGACCCAGAGGAAGTTCAAAGGATCATAAACACATATTTTGAAAATCTATAATCCAAGAAGATGGAAAATCTAGAAGAAATAGATAGATTCCTAGACACATATGAACTTCCAAAGCTGAATGAAGAGGATATAAAAATGTTAAACAACCCGATATCAGTGTGGGATATTGAAAATGTAATAAAAAACCTCAACAAAGAAAAGCCCTGGTCCTGACGGCCTCACTGCTGAATTCTACAAAACTTTTAAAGAAGAGTTAATACCAGTATTTCTCAATCTTTTTAATGAAATCAAAAGGGAAGCAGTACTCCCCAAATCATTCCTTGAAGCAAACATCACCTTGATTCCAAAGGTAGGGAAAGATCCCACCAAAAAAAAAAGTACAGGCCAATCTCTCTAATGAACATTGATGCAAAACATCCTCAATAAAATAATGGCAAACAGAATACGGAGAGTTATCAAGAAAATCACACACCCTGATCAAGTCGGATTTATCCCAGGGATGCAAGGCTGGTTCAACATATGTAAATCAATCAATGTAATACCCTATATTAATAGACTCAAGGACAAAAACCATATGATTATCTCAATAGATGCATAAAAAGTATTTGACAAAATCCAACACCCATTTATGATCAAACCCCTTCAGAGAATTGGAATCAATGGACTTTATCTCAATTTAATACAAGCTATTTATGAGAAACCAACAGTCAGCATCATACTCAATGGGCAAAAAATGAAACCTTTTACACTAAGGTCAGGCATGAGACAAGGATGCCCGTTGTCACCACTCTTGTTCAACATAGTGCTGGAAACACTAGCCATAGCAATCAGGCAGGACAAAGATATAAAAGGAATAGAGATAGAAAAGGAAGAAGCTAAACTGTCATTATTTGTTGATGATATGATGCTCTATCTAGAAGATCTTAAAAACTCAACCAAAAGACTGCTAGACTTAATTACCAAATTTGGTAGTGTTGCTGGATACAGGGTCAATGCTCACACATCAACAGCCTTTGTTTACACAAACAACAGACTCACTGAAAGAGAAATTGGGGAGGCAATCCCTTTCACAGTAGCACCCAGAAAAATGAAATATCTGGGAATCAACTAACAAAGGAAGTGAAAGACCTCTACTCTGAAAACTATAGGACTCTGAAAACTGAGATAGAAAAGGAAAACAGAAAGTGGAAAGATATCCCTTGTTCCTGGGTCGGGAGAACCAACATTGTCAAAACGGCTATACTCCCACAACTACTATACAGATTCAATGCAATTCCAATTGAAATTCCAACGATATACTTCACAGAGCTAGAGAAAATAATACAAAAATTCATCTGGAACCACAAGAAACCTAGAAAAGCAAAAGCAATTCTAAGCAACCACGACATGGCAGGGGGTATTACAATCTCCAATTTAAAACTCTACTATAAAGCCGCTGTGATAAAAACTGCATGGTACTGGCAAAGTAACAGACCCGAGGACCAGTGGAATAGATTAGAAGACCCAGAAACAACTCCAGATACACTAAGCCACCTTATCTTTGACAAAGGAACCAAACATCCCCAGTGGAAGAAAGACAGCCTCTTTAACAAATGTTGGTGGAAGAACTGGGCTTTAACCTGCCAAAAGCTAAAGCTAAACCTATCTCTTTCACCATACGCAAAACTAAACTCACAGTGGATACGAGACTTAAACATTAAAACAGAAACAATAAGCCTGCTGGAAAACAGGCTAGGTAAAACTCTTGGAGACACTGGCTTAGGCAGAGACTTTATGAATGAAACCTCTATAGCACAAGAACTAGCAGAAAGAATCAAGAAATGGGATCTCATCCTACTGAAAAGCTTTTGCACAGGAAAAGAAGTCGCTGGCACTGCTAAAAGACAACAAACAACATGGGAAAAAAATCTTTACTAGCTGTTTATCAGACAAAGGGCTATTGTCTACAATATGTAAAGAACTTAAACAGATCAGCCTCCCCCAGTTTAAAGACCCAATTCAAAAATGGGCATCTGAAATGAACAGACATTTCTCAGAGGCACAAATCAAAGCAGCCAAGAAGCATATGAAGAAATGTTCAACATCACTGGTCATTCAAGAGATGCACATGAAAACAACACTGAGATTTCATCTCACTCCACAAAGAATTGCTGCTATCACAAAATCAACCACCAATAAATGCTGGCATGGCTGTGGAGAGAAAGGAACCCTTCTCCACTTTTGGTGGGATTGCAGACTTGTGCAACCATTGTGGAGATCCGTGTGGAGATTTCTCAGAAAATTAGGACTAGGGGTCCCACTTGACCCTGCTATCCCCCTGCTAGGAATATACGCAAAATAATTTTAAAAATCACATTGGAAAGATAGATGTACACCCTTGTTCATAGCAGCTCAGTTCATGATAGCTCATCTTGGAAACAACCCAAATGCCCATCAACCTGAGACTGGATAAAGAAGGTGTGGTTTTTTTTTTTTATAAAATGGAATATTATTCTGCCATAAAGCATGACAAGATCAATTCATTTATGTGCAAATGGAGACTCCTGGAGGATTCAATGTACTCCCTTGTTCATAGCAGCTCAGTTCGTGATAGCTCAATCTTGGAAACAACCCAAATGTTCATCAACTGGAGAGTGGATAAAGAAGATGTGGTTTTTTCATAAAATGGAGTATTACTCTGCCATAAAGAATGACAAGATCAATGCATTTTGGTGCAAATGGAGACACCTGGAGGATATCCAATAAGTGAAATAAATAGATCACAGATAGGCAAATACCGGATCTTTTCTTTGACATGAACACCTGTAGATGCAAATGAGCTCTAGAATGTATGACAGCTTTTATAGTGTGGGAAATTTCCATAGGAAATTTGGTGTGGGAATATAATGAGGGGAAGGAATAAATAAGATTCAGAAAGAAAATAAAAGAGTGTGCATAAAGGGGTGGGGAGTTGTGGGTGGGTATGGATATGGGTAAAAATGAGAATTAACTTGTGTCATACACTGGTACAAATTCCCCAATGTTATATGTGATTTTGAGATGTATATAAATTGTACCAATAAAGAATTCAATTAAAAAAAATTTATATGGGGCATCCTACATCCTAGATATTAAGTCAGCCGAAGACTTTAACATGGAGAATCATTTTTTTAAAGAAATATAAAAGACCATTTAGAGCCTGGCACCATACACACTTGTAACTGCAGTACTCCAGAGACAGCCACATGGGGATTGCTGTGAGTTCAAGACCAGCCTAAACTCTATGGTAAGACTTTGCCTCAAGAACCCAAAATCAAAACCTAAATAGCCCTTTTAGAGGCCAAAAAGGCATAATGTTTCCCTATCCTATCAGAAAGGTCACTAATTTCCAAAGATCCTTCTGTCTACCATTTCAGAAGATCTTAAGGGATACTCTAGAAAATTCTCTTCATTTTGGTTGTTTTTTTACTTCTGAAATGGAATCTCCATAAAATGACACATTTGGGTCAGAATATACTCTCTAAAGATGAGTCGCTTCACTATGATTTATTCCATAAATATTCTTTAAAAACATATCATAGTACACATATATAAATGCTGCAACTACATCAATATATTAAAGAGAATGACTATTAAAAGAAATCTAAAGATGCGTATCATCTAAGAACATAGACTCATCGCATCTGTTTATTGATGTCACCCCTGAAAACAGCACAGTAATAAGCATATTTATGCATATATATATATACATGCATATGTGTGGTTGCATATATCTTAAATGTTGTAAGTATTGCCTGTTTCTTTCTTCTCTAGATTCTAAAGTGCAGCATAATTTTATATAATTGGATTGTACCCTTAAAATTTACCTGCAAAATAATCTAGGACAGTTACTTCTGCAATAAATGAAATGCCATAGATGCCAAATTTAGCATTTAATTTCATTTCATTCTCCTCCGAGTTCTTTAGTTGACAGAAGATATGTTAATAATTATAGCAGATAATAATGCTATATCTTCTAATCTTCAAATAAATATAAAATCAATCAAAATTACTTTCTATTTTAACTCAAAGAGAACTGTGAGCTAACTCTATAAATAATACAGCATCTGTTACTTTGTCTTACTAGTTGGAAGTCATCATAGATGACTCAATTTCAACATACCTGGGGATGTAGTCATCAGAAAATTTGCACATTTTATCTGAAAGATATTTAAAACATACAAATTAGGAGAAATTTTGACACTCATATTTTGAATCTCCTACCATGTTCTGGGGAGCTTAGCATCAGTGAAAAGAAACATGTTTGACTACACTCCTCAGGCCACCACTGGTTGTATTAGAGATATGATGATAATTTGGGTTATGGCTGGAATGTACCCCAAGAGCCTATGTGTTAGAGGCTTGGTCCCCAGGATGGCAGGCAGTATCAGGAGGTGCTATTGAACTATTAAGAGGGTACTTAGTGGATAGTTCTTGTATCATTTAGTATGTTGCTCTCAGACAGATGAAGTATTTTCTCACAACTTCCCTTGTAGTTAGTTCCTTGTCTGTCTCTTCTTCCTGGTTGGAGACATGCCTGTTCCCTGCAACCTGTGCTCTTGCTGCTGCTGTTACCCACATGGTGATGAAGCCATGGGGAGGCTTTCTCTACAGAAACTGCACAGTGCTGTCTGGACTTTGAACTGCCAGAACTACAAGCTACAACAAATATCTGCCTTTTAAAAAGTGAGCTGCCCTTGGTATTTTGTTATGCTAATAGAAAACTGACAAGGGATAAAGACCTTCTCCTGTACAGGCAGATCAGATTCTCTTTTGGTAGTTTGAAATGGAAACAAACAACTTCCAAAAGGTATAGAACCAGATACATGGATATTCTATGGACAAGAAACATGAAGCAGTGAAAGCTGGGACCACTATTTATTCCTCCCTTATAGTTCCTGTTCATTGCGGGATTTGGAGATGGTTTCTGCTTTGAGTTCTATGAATCTTTCTAAATTCTCCTGTTTCTTTCCTCCTTTTCCCATGTTGGTTTGAATAGTCTTTTTCTTCTATTAAAATAATCCCGAAGAGAGAGTCCCCTATCTACCTATCTGTGTCTGTCTGTCCATCCATATCTATCTATATATCTATCATCTATCTATCATCTATCTGTCATCTATCATCTATCTGTCATCTATCATCTATCTATCTATCTCTATCATCTATCTATCTATCTACCTATCATCTCTCTTCAAAAAAAATTTTTTGTCACTACACAGGATTGAACTCAGGACCTTGTGCTTGCCAAAAGGGCAAAGACACCATTGAGCTACATCTCTGGACCCAACATAAAGTAACATTAAGGAATAGCTTAGGTCATAACTTCATTTATCCATATGGTGCAAACAATGGCTAGTAAAGGGGTAATCTTAAAGAGAAGAAATATTGGAACTCAGCCTCTAGAATTTCTCCAGACAGTAGCTTGACTTTAGAAAGAAGCATTTCTTTTTGGTTTGCAAAGACAGTACTAACCAGGAATGTAATGTATGACAAAATCCTAAAAATTGTTTTCAATTCTTGTCACATAACCCAGAATTACTTCTAGTTAAATATGAAAGATTTTGGAAAAATACAGCTTTAAGAGTTTTTGGTGAATTACTAGATTCATAATGAATTACTTAAATAAACAAAGAAATATTCAGGATACAGTTTTGTAATTAAGATTATTATGCAGATCTATATTACCCATTCATAAATAAATTTTCTTTGACATCAAATGGATACATATATCATGACATTTATTCTATTTGAGTTCCTTATTATTTAACCTGGCATTAAAAAAAGGTAAACCTTGAGGAAGATATTCCTTAGAAATAAAGACCAGTATTAGCTAAATCTCTGACAATGACCCAGAGATAACACTAACTGTTCTTCAACTGTAACAGAAGAAAAACACAGCAATACTTTTAAAAATAATTGAGTAAGTCATACAACAACTGTTAAGGTTATTTTTAGTTAAATTTATGTGTGGCAATGTTGAATTATTCTCCAGAGAAGTTATTAACAGTTCAAGAAGTATTAGTGGGAAAATTTATGAAAATAATCACATTGAAGGATGACATGATCATGGAATCCAAAGTGATGAATATAATCCTGCCAGAAATGTGCTTGCTCCAGCCCACAGGAAATGTCATACCATGAACTGCATATAAAAGATGCAATTATTTTCAACTACTTTCAAATTAGTCTTGTGAATATGCACGCACACAAAGGCTGAGGAAAGCCTAGAGGGTCTAAAGGTTTTTTCACAGTAGATACAAGTGAACAGAATTGTGGCAAAATCAGAAAAAATGAGAAATATAAATATAAGAATAAGAAAAATTGGGCCAGAGGGTTAGCTCAGTGGTTCCGGCGCCTGCCTCGCAAGCACAAGGTCCTGAGTTCGATCCCCAGAAGCCACATACAATGTTGGGTGTGGAGACTCATGCCCACCAGCCATCAATACCACATACCACAGTGCTGGATGTGGCGGCTCACACCTGTAATCTCAGGCAGAGACAGGAGGATTGCTGAGTTGGTGGCAGCTTACCTGGGCTACATAGTGAGCTCAGAGCCAGCCTGAACTACAAAGTGAGACCCTGTCTCAAAAAAAAAAAAAAAAAAGAATAAGAAAAATTAGTTAACATAGACTGGGATACTGTACACTGGAAAATAAAGAAGGGTTTAAAGTATATTTTTATTTCTGTTTAGGAAGGAAGATGCTTATACTCAGTCCATCATTGTTCAGATTTGTTTGGAGTTAAAGTGCAAATATAAGAAGTTTATCAAATGGCAACTTGATGTATTATGGAATAAACTCAGATTAGGAATCAAAAAACATTTGATTTGGTTCATGTTTTTCAATGCATTTGCTATGTGATGACATGGAAATTATTGAAAACTATGATTATCAATTTGTTTGCAAAGTAAGAACAGTAATACCATATCATGAAGCGGACATGAAAAATATGTGAGAATATAAATAATGAGAATATAATTTCTAAAATGACAAAGTTATTTATTGAGAGCATACATTCTGAATCTGTATCATGTAACAAGCTGTATTTTAATTATGTTCCTTTCAGTTGGGAAGTTTCTTCATTAAGTCAATTACCTGAAAACAAATTGATATTCTTAAGCTGGTATTTTTAAGTTAAAATATTTATAAGTAAACCTTGACTTAGAATGAAAATAAAATTTCACCTTTAGTAGGAGAACTGACACCAGATGAGTGTTAGTTTGACTTTTTAAAATTTATCTTTATTAGTACATTGTATATACTCGTCATGATCACACTCAATATTGGCAATTTGTGTCAGTATATGACACGATTGAATTCTCATTTTTCCCATTTCCCTACCCACTCCACAATCCCCCACCCCATAAATACATAAGCTTTGTTTTTTTATTACCATCCCATTTTTTCTTTACCCCTCATTACTCACCCCTCCACCACATTTCCCTTTGAATATTTTCTATTTCACAGTATCCTACATTCTAGAACATATTGACATACTCATAAGTGAAATAAATAGGTCATAGATGTGTAATATTTTATCTGTTCTCTGGTATGAGAAAGTGAAGATAGTTTGAATTAAAAATAATTTAAAAGCAAAAAATTTAAATGTTACTATTTAATAAGATAAAAGTATAAAAGTATTTCTCCAAACCAAATAATATTTTAATAATATAATATGGCTTTTTGAAATGGAAGTGCTGGAGTATAAATGTTGGTACCTGTAAAGTATACTCATGCATATATAAAAGAATATAAGGAAGAAAAATTTAAATGGATGTAGTATCAGCAGAAAAAAAGAAAAATAAAAGAAGGTCCAAAAATCTTTGTAGGAAAAGGGGTACAGAGACTATGGTATAAAGTATACACTATAATAAAGTATATTGCTTAGATGGCAGGAAACAGGGCTAAAATGCGGGAAGAAAATAAGTAATGGGTAAAGGACATTATATATTAGGACCAACTATCTTGAAAAAACATCCTGAAGGTGGACTTAAAAAGCCTCAGGGGGGCCGGAGATTTAGCTCAGTGGTTCCAGCGCCTGCCTCACATGCGCAAGGTCCTGAGTTTGATCCCCGGTAACCACATACAATGCTGGGCGTGGTGACTCACACCCACCAGAAATCAATACCACATACCACAGTGCCGGGCGTGGTGGCTCACACCTGTAATCCCAGCACTCGGGAGGCAGAGACAGGAGGATTGCTGAGTTCGAGGCTTGCCTGGGCTACATAGTGAGCTCAGGGCCAGCCTGAGCTACAAAGCGAAACCCTGTCTCAAAAAAAAAAAAAAAAAAAAAAAAAAAAAAAAAAAAAAAAAAAAAAAAAAAAAAAAAAAAAAAAAAAAAAAAAAAAAAAAAAAAAAAAAAGTCGCAGGGAACCATAACCCATGCTCTTTGCAGAATTAACATGGAGCTGAGCCATCAGTGATTGGGAGATTTTACATTTACAGAGTACCATAAAATTACTTTAAATGAAGTGTGGAAATGCAAAGTTCCGAAGTTAGAGTTAAGAATGAAGATCTCTGTGCTTTGGCTGCTGAAAAGAGCATGCTCTGTCACGAGTGCTTTCCAGTTTATTTAAAAATAAATGACATGATTTAAATGCCTCCTCCTCATTTCAAGAATATTTAGCAAAATTAAACAGTGTGTGCTTTGTTACAAAGCAGCTAGGTGTGGCTGACTGCGCATGAGAGGAGTTAGATGAGTTTTCATAATCTCCCGTGATTCACATGCAAAGCTTGTGGTCAGGTGCACAGTTCTGAGGGTGATACAATGTATTTGCTTTTCTGCTCTCCCCTCTTAAGTGTTCACTTTTCTGTGCACCATATACTATAGCAGGAAACAGCAGCACACTGTTTAAACTCTATAATGGAATCTTTCTGATTTATTTTCAATGTGAAGTATGAAAAATGTGCCACAATTTTCTACTGAATAGGAGATACACTGATAGGACTTTGATGCATGTACAAATCGTATTTTTGTTTATCCTTCTCCAGGCAGAGAGGATGAGTTGGATAAATAATATTCTTCTGATTTAAAGGAAAAGAAAAGCTAATTCATTCCTCTCAGAAAAAGAAATATAATCCTCCTAAAGAATAGATTTGGACAAAAATCCCATAAAAATGGAAGATTTATTTTGAGAAGACAGAACTTCATTTCAAATCCTCTGCCTAGCTGCTACAGAAAACATCAAGAAAAAGGCTTATCTTTTCTATCTGATTGAATGTATAGATACCGCTGCTGGGATGGAGATTTTCTTTTGTAAGCTATTTAATACACCAGCAAAACTTACTCAAAACTGTTGGCCAAGGAGGAGTCAGACCTTGTAAGTTGCCTAGCCACAAAGAGTAGCACAAAGATGCAAGCATGAAATGTTATGTGAGGCCAGATGCAGGAGCACTAAGTTCACAGCCCTAGGAGAAAAAGCAGCTGCCGTAGGACAGGATGTCTTCCAGCCTCTGTAAGAGGGATGTGGTAGGGGGGAGTCTGCGGGAAATCGAGACTGCTTACAGAGGGATCCCACACCACTGTGGTGTCTCTGGAAGAGGAAAAAAGGGCGTGTGTTCAGAGGACATGGAAAGGGTAGCAGAGTTATGACTGTGGGAAAAGCTCAGGAGGAGTTGGGCAGGTGAGTTGTGGAGATAAAGGGTCAGATTAGAACAAAGGACACCAATGAATGCTTCACCAGGGCTCATCTTGGGTTGTTACATCAACAAAGTGCAAGAGCCTGGGTTGTGCTCAAATGAAGTGATTTGTGGTTGGCTAATAGTAAGATCCAACTCCACAGAAGCTTACAGAAAACTCACTGAAATGCACCTGAACGTGACATTCATAAACACAATAGCTACTGCTGAAGCTCAGGGCATTGAAGGATGAGACCAAGGAGTGGAGAGGGAACTGAGTGGGGCATAGGTGTGTGGAGGGCACCAAAGAGACCAGGTACTGAACTAACCAATCACAAAGCTTGGTGGGATAAATTGCAGCCAGGGTAGGTCTGTGGAAAGAACCACAGGATGTGGGTTATACAGGTCCTACTAAGACCCCCAAACTGTGCTAAGACTGTATACATATATGACTTAGCATTACCTTTATGAGAAACTACTCCCCAAAGGATTTTTTAGGACAGCAAAACTGATATGGATATAAATGAATTATAGTTCACAAAATTACCCAAAATGAGAATTGTAAAACCTGTTTCTATTGACACGTAAAAGACTAGTATAACTAAAACCTTCTGGTGCATAAGTAATTAAAAAGGCAGTAAAATTAGTTCATCTGGATCTTGATGATAACAAAAAATGTCCTTAGCATTCATATTCACTATAATTCAGTGCAAGTGTGGGGTGGCTAAAAAATGACTAATGAGTCATATTTTCTAGGTCAGATTTACTTTGGGCAATTTATCTCCAATTAAATACATCAATCTGCTTGTTACCTGACCCCACACTTCAAAAAGTCTTAAAAGAATTGTCACTGTTTTGAGAGAAAAAGTGAAGTACTCATTCAGATGATTGTTCTCATCTTGTTTTTCACTTGAATTATTTCATTCTCTAGCTCTCAATTCATCTTTTCTAGCTGAGGTAATAATGTCACCTGTATTTATAAACTACCTCGTAAGGAAATTAAAATCTAGTTATTTTTAACTATCACATATGGTAAAGTGTTACTCTTAGTACTTTTTATTCTATAAAAGCAGGAAAGTTTGTAAAAAGCACCAGATGAAGGGCCAGTTATAAAATTTGCTTGCAAATACTCTGTATTTGATTTTAGAATAATTCCTGAAAGCAGTGCTTGCCTAGAATTTCACCTCAGCTGTAGAAGTGCTATCATAGAGATCCTAAAAGAATGCTGGGCTTCTGGGCGAGAACATTCATCGCAGAAGGTACCTGCACTGGTAGAAACAATTCTGGGCAGAGAATGAGGAAATGTGGGCCTGTTAGCTCTGACTTTGCTGCTATTGATGGATGTGTGATCTCTCCTATGTCACTTCATTGTGCCTGTCGCACTTCTTTGTAATTATGAATTTGCATGACAATTTTTCTTCATATTTTTTTCTCTTCATATTTCTTCATATTTTCTTCCTCTTCATATTTTATATTGGCATCTTCAACACTTGGGAAGCTTCTGTTACTAGGTTCAAAGACAATTGCTACAAACTGACCAATATTCAAAATTGGCTTCATGCAGTTTTTCTTGGACACATGTTTAACTCAATTTTTTAAACTTAGTTTTATTTCATCTTTTAAAGGAAAACTTTTAACTCTTTTTTTCTATTATTTTATGATTGTTTACATATTCTGCTCCAAAGAGTTTCTTGATTTTAGGATACTAAGACACCTCCCAGAAATTAGTGTGTTTAGCCAGGCAAGGATAGCACAGGCTTCTAATCTCAGTTACTAGGGAGGATGAAGCAAGAGGATCTCAAATTTGAGAACGGCCTGGACAACTTAGCAAAAGCTTGTAACAAAACAAATTATTATTTTTTTTTTGAGACAGGGTCTCGCTTTGTAGTTCGGGCTGGCTCTGAGCTCACTATGTAGCCTAGGCAAGCTTTGAACTCAGCAATCCTCCTGTCTCTGCCTCCCGAGTGCTGGGATTACAGGTGTGAGCCACCACGCCCAGCAACAAAACAAAATTTTAAAGGGCTAAAGATTCAGCTCACTGGTATAGTACTTGCCCAACACGTGTGAGGCCCTGGGTTCAATCTTCCTTACAACTAAAAAGGAGGAAAGAAATAATTGAGCCTTCATCCTTACATCCAACTGTCCGTGTATCAATTTGTGTATACAAAACACCCCACTGTGCAAAAGTGGTGCTGGTTGCTGGATTTTATGCTCTTTCCACCATGGTTCATGCATGTAAAAGCCAGCTGGCTAACCTGCTGTCCAGCCTGTTGCAAGTGAAGAACTGACTGGCGGACCCTCCTGGCCTGCCCTCCTGGACTCCGGTGTGTGGACAACAAACCTACAGTTCAGTGTGGGGCTTTGCCAGCTCTATTCTGAGCCCTCTCCAGCCCAGGGCCCTGTGTAGGGCCTGACTGATCTTGAGAAGGCTTGAGCCTTGCAAAGCTGTTTTTCCCTTCTCTCAGTATGTGTCAGAAAGCACCTTTGCAGCTCTCATATCATATAGGTTGTTCTATCAGAAGAGAAAAGGTGCATTTATCAGGATACTCCCTTCTAACCCTATACCTGAGGAAGAGACAAACCTAAACATGGGGACTTTTTCACATATCTAACATGATCATATTCTTAAATTAAGAGGACTGTTAGGATGAGAAAAATCAAATAGATTTTCACAGTGCCGGGCGTGGTGGCTCACGCCTGTAATCCCAGCACTCGGGAGGCAGAGACTGGAGGATTGCTGAGTTCAAAGCTTGCCTAGGCTACGTAGTGAGCTCAGAGCCAGCCTGAACTAGAAAGCGAGACCCTGTCTCACAAAAAAAAAAAAAAAAAAAAAAAAAATCAAATAGATTTTCTACAGATAAATATCCTACTAGATGGCATTTCATAAAATTGTTTACTTCTGTTAGTTTTCCAATGATTTCATAGTCTTCATTCAACCAGGTTCCATACACTTATTTGCCACAGTGTCTTACCTTGTCGCTGCTTTTCCAGACAGTGGGAAACATTGAAGATCAGTGATATAATTAGAGCCAAACCCAGAAAGGCCAGCAGTCCCCAGAGAAAAAAGGGGCACTCGGTGCTTCCTGGAAACAAGAATGAAGATACCGATGATACAGTAGCTCACTTCACATATTTCTTGGACAAGTTAGTCCCACAATTAAAACCAGTGTATTTATTCTGCCAGGACATCCATCAACGATGACAGCCAAGGACTACTTACAGATTTTGAAGTGGGTAGGGATGATAAGGGCCTCAAATTCAGCAAGAGGAAAAATAAAATGAGCTTCCTACATTCTTAGAATAGATGAAAGGGAAGGTACTTTTTAGCTCATTAAAAGATGAAAAGTGGTGACTGATTATAAAAACTATGGTTCAAAATCAAGATTATCTTAACTAGTAAGAATTGCGACTTGCTGTACTTTCTCTTTTCTTTGACCTTCAGACAAAAAATCATATGTGTTTTCACTGTTCACAAAAAAAAAAAAAAACCCTTATTCCTTTCCAACAGTAAGAAAGCATGCATAGGGACAGTAATCTTGGAAATGTAGTAACCGGCTTTTGTTGGTCCCATGAATGAACACCAGAGAGTTCATTGTGCTTCTCCCCTCCCCCCATGATGGCCTCATGGGTCATTTCAATCCTGAGCCATCAAGAGAGTTTTGGCACATAGTGCCTGTCAGTTGCTCTTGATAATTTAGAGCCATCTTTACTCATATAGAGCTCACCAAAAAATGTACACACACTTCAGGAAAAGAAAAACGGTGTGTTGTGTTTTCATCACAAGGTGTTACCTTCATATGGGGGACCCTGGAGAAGCTCATATATCATAGAAAAGCCACTGCATGGCAGTCCCTAGAGAAGTTGAAAATACACATGCAGCACGACTCAGGTTCTTCAAGGAGAAGCTCGCTGTCCTTCCAGACATAAATAAATGTCTGGAAACTATGGGCCACCACTCTGAGCACCTCTTATAATTGTAGAGGCCAAAGGTGATTTACATTAACCTCATGATAGCTCATAAATTTGGTATTAAAATATTTATATGAATTTTTCTTTTCCTGAGGTATGTATACATTTTTTTGACCAACTCTGAGTGACAACTATGATAATTTGCCTGATTTGCTATATCTTAGTAGCCATATATCCATACAGTTCTCATGACAGGCCGATCTCAGAAAAGTAACTTGTAATTCTATGTCATATTTATTCAACCAATACCGATAAAACATAGCTTATGAAGCAGGAATTAGGGAATCAGAGAAAAAGACAAAGCAAAACAAAACAAAGCAGAATCCTCACCCTTAAGAAACCTTATTTAGATGGGGACATAAGTATAAAATCTATAATTAGAAATTTATGGGAAGATAGCCAAGACAGAGATCGTGTTTTTCATAGTCCCAACTCTCTGGGGGTAAGACATATAATATGCAGAAAACAAAACATCTGAACTATTAATTGGGGAAATCACCCTTGCTTCTCAAGTCCGTTTTTAGGGCAACTGATAAAAACTCTCTAAACTGGGCCGGAGGGTTAGCTCAGTGGTTCCGGCGCCTGGCTCGCAAGCTCAAGGTCCTGAGTTCGATCCCCGGTAACCACAAATAA
>PVIC010017109.1:0-33079 GCA_004025085.1 Thryonomys swinderianus
AAAAAAAAGTATCTGTTGAATAAATGAATAATTATGACATTTACCCAGACTCCTGAGTAGGAAGTCCTGGAATCCAAACCTTATCCATCACCAATACCTAACTCCACCTCTGAGAGCCATATTTTATCTACTATCTCATGTACTCATAGAATTATTACCCAACTTCAACCCCCTTCCTGCCAGACTATTACTTCTCATTTTCTCTTGGTCTTAAATATCTCCCAAGGTGTCCTATAAACTACTCTTAAAAGTCATCTTTCTGGGCCAGGATTTAGCTCAGTGGTTCCGGCATCTGCCCCAGAAGCACAAGAGGCTGAGTTTGATCCCTGGTACCACATACCACAATGTCAGGCATGGTACCTCATGCCCATAGTCCCAGCACTCAGGAGGCAGAGGCAGGAGGATTGCTAAGTTTGAGGTTAGCCTGGGCTACATAGTGAGCTCAGGGCCAGTCTGAAGTGCAAAGTGAGACCCTGTCTCAAAAAAAAAAAAGTCACCTTTCTAATAGTCTAACTATATCCCCTCCCTGCTTAAAATGAATTTGTGTGGCCTATGCAATAAATCTAAACTTTGCAGATAAACTCTTTAATAGTCCTCCTTTTCCTATTCCTATTTCCATCTCAAGCATCCTCTTCTACTGAACTAAGCCTTTCACCTCCAGACCTCTCAAGGAACGTTATCAAGTCCCTTCTGTGCCTCAAAAGTACGTGTATACATCTCTTTTGTAATTTTTTTCTAGTATATATTAACAGTATTTTTTGCATATACACGTCCTCCACATGAACTCTTTGAAAATTGAAGCTATACTCTGTCATCTCTGTATGTTTACCGAATAGAACAAGCCTCGTTGGTAGCTAAGTAAACATGCTTTGTATGGGAGGATGACTCAGTGTCAGGAAGAGAGGAAAAGATGAAGCATCATGACTCTATCTAGTGGAAGAAGCAGTCCAAGAAGGTGATGAGGAGATAGGAAGCCCTTGGGGGAACCCAAACCATACTCAACTTGTCCTAGTTGCAAAACAAAACCCTTGAGCATCAGTACCAGAGGTTAGAATACCCAGGCCAGGGAGACCTGGCCATTTGCCCACACAGTCTCTTTGTCAGCTCGGAGTTCCCCATACAAGGTGACCTTAGTCTCAGTGTAAACACCTTTGTAATCTAAGGGAAGCTTTGAAACTTCCTTGTCCAAGATGATGTCTACATATTTGAAATTGACATATGACTCAAAAAAAAAACAAGAATTTACAAGTTGGATACTTCTCAGTTCCAAGTTTCTCCATATCCTGTGATTTGCTGTTTACTTTGCACTGTGGAAATACTCTCTCCTAAAGAACGCCCCAAGACAACTATTCCTTAGGCACTGAAACAGCCATGATTAACCTGATTACTTGCAGATGCATGTTTCATTAGTACAGATGGGAGGAGTTAATAAATTTCCTCTGTCTCTCTCTGTCCATCTCTGTCTCTCTGTCTGTCTCTGTCACTGTCTGTCTGTTGTCTGTCTCTCTCTCCCTCTCCCTCTCCCTCTTGCTTTCCCTCTCCCTCTCTTTGGACCAAGAAGATTAGATCAACTTGCCCATAGCATTGGCAACAGGCCTATACAACATGCCCCTCTCCATTATTATACTTCCTGTCCAGGTCTGTCAGGAGACTGTCAACCAGTGTCTGTGATGATTACACAGTAGGTGTGAAGTATACCATTAATGATCATTATAAATTATTGAAATGGCGGTCTGAGTTTGATTGACAAAATACACTACTGTGGAAAGCACAGAATTTCTTATTTTGTGGCCTTAGATACTCACATAAGAAAGTACTATTTCTGTGGAAACATAAAAAAGAATAACTAGTACAAATTCTGCCTGTCTGAAAACAAAAGAGCATGCCTTTATGAAGATTTATGTGAGAAACATGTTTTAGAGAAGGAAGGGGTGGGTTAGTAAGACAGCTCAACCAACCAAGTAAACATATTTTTAAATCCAACCAGTACCTGAACTCATGTAGGTCAGCTCTAATTCTGTTTGAGCCTTAGAAAGAAAGGCAAACACATTCTGAATTCCTAATATCCCAATAATACTTTGAGAAACCTATCATTATCCTCTGAGCATAAGAAGCATCAAAGCCCATTTCTTTAGCATTATCAAGCATAGATTATGTATATAACAAGGTTTCTGTTTTGCATCATTAAATCCTTACTAGATACTCCTGAAACTGATAGCTACTCATGCAAACACATACACAATCTGTTTTGTTCCTTCTTAGAAATAACTTCCAATTTCTCTTTAATGTATGATGGACATTGTGAAATAGAAAATATTCAAAGGGAAATGTGGTGGAGGAGTGAGTAATGAGGGGTAAAGAAAAAAATGTGATGGAAATAAAAAAGGGAAACAAAGCTTATGTATTTAGGGGGTAGGAGGTTGTGGGTGGATAGGGGAATGAGAAAAAATGAGAATTAAATCATGTCATATACTAGTACAAATTCCTAATATTGAGTGTGATCATGATGTGTATGTACAATGTACCTATAAAGCTAAAAATTAATAAAAAATAAGTAAAGTAAACCCTTAAAATAAGAAAAAATAACATAGTTATTGTTGGAAGAGTTGCTACTTATGCGTCTTATTCCATATTGCATGTAGGAAAGGAATATGAAATTCATGCTGCAAACCTTTTCTAGAGGCACAGCTGGATGCATGTCAGTAGAAACTTAACTATGTGATGGTTTTAACCTTTTCCTTTTATCTTTGAAAAGCAATCTTGAAATGCACTAAATATAATAAATAACATGTCTTTGTGGTTTGTTAATTTTAATTTACAACTAAAACGCAAACACGAGCAAAGGTCCTATATAGATTGCAATCTTGTAAGAGCTCTCTACAAGCCAGAACTACCCAAAAGCTGGTTTAGAAGTTTCCTTAGAAATTTGCTGTGCTACTACTAGTCAGCCAATTTGGGTACATATTCTAACATTCATCTAGAAAGAAATGTTTTATTTATTTGTGGTTAGCAGTTTTAGTTTCAGTTTACCACTGATTTGCAGAGAAGTGACTGAACAGATCAGAAGGTTAAATTTTATACCTTCTTCACAGACTGTACTCCAAAAAAAATCCCTTTAAATCTATGAGGCTTGTACCTACAAAAGAATAACTCTTAAAATAAGCTATGTTCTTGCCAAAAGTTGTGCAGAAACTTAGGAAATTATACAGGTAAGGACATGGTTTAAGCTGTAAAAAATGGAACACCATGGGTAACTAAGAGGGAGGCCCAAGACAAAAGTCAAAACCTTCCTACAATCCAAACGGGGCCTGCATCACCATAAGTGGCATTGATGACTTTACATTTTTTCCCCCTACATTTTCAAAAGTTTCCCCAAATGAAAACATCTTTTCATTTTTCACTCTGAGGTGTACCCTGGGAATACTAAGGTGACAAATGGCTTCTTCAAAGCCAGTCATGTACATGCTCCCATCCACCATATTCATAATCAAAGATTTGTAGTTCCACCATATTCTGTAATTAGAAGACCTAACTAAAAAAATCCCATATATTTTTGGAAATTGCTCACATTCAATGCCTTTAGTGAGTGATCTGGGAGTACAAAGCAGTTTACTTCTCAAACACAGGGCTCTGCTCTGAACCCAGTCCTCTTACCATTAGAATCAAGTGAGTAAACACTTGTGAGATGAGCCCATCCAGCATAACAGAGAGGCTCACCAACCAGTTAATTTTACATCAAATCATATTTGGAGTATTATTTTTAAGAAGACATTTTGAAACCAAGTGCAAATTCTAAATTCCCTAAGATTTTTAAGATAGCAAATGCCTCTGCTAGAATAATGGCCCTGTAAATGTGGCCTTATATCTTAGAATACTTTCTTAATCTTCCTAATGGATGCAAACTCCCACTAATGTCAAAAGTGACAAGTGAATTCTTATACTTACTAAAAGCAGAGAAGTAGTTTCTCTTCCATTTTCTTACTAAACATTAGGTTGGTGTAAAATACTTCAAAACAACCGCCCCAGTGTTCTGACCTTGCCAATTACAATTCAGGCTAGATTTTACTAACATGGGATGGGGTGTGGGGCTCCATCCCAGTAATCACAGCATTCTGCAGGCTGAGGCAGGAGGAGCACTGCAAGCCTGAGGTCATCTTGTGCTACATAGTGAGTTCAAGTCCAGCTTTAACCACATAGGAAGACACTGTATTCAAAAAAAGTGAATTGAAAAAGAAAGAAAGAAAGAAAGAAAGAAAGAAAGAAAGAAAGAAAGAAAGAAAGAAAGAAAGAAAGAAAGAAAGAAAGAAAGAAAGAAAGAAAGAGAGAGAGAAAGAAAGAAAAAAGAAAGAAAGAAAGAAAGAAAGAAAGAAAGAAAGAAAGAAAGAAAGAAAGAAAGAAAGAAAGAAAGAAAGAAAGAAAGAAAGAAAAAATTTTCATTAAATGCAATTCCTCATTTCCTCTCTTTGACATCCACATTCCACACGATCTTGGTTCCAAAGTCAGTTTCTCACCTCGTTTCCTTACAGAAATGCCTAGTCAACATAAGAAGTAAGAAGATAAAACAAGTCCAAGAGAATTTGGGCACAGTGGGATTTTGAACTGAAACTGATGTGATAAACACCAAGACTTTTCCAACACACCTCCCTCCAGAAGTCTGTTTATTCCCCACTGGCTGGAAGCCATTCACCACTGCTGGATCTGTGACTTGCTCTTTCACCTTCTCAGGATAGCAAGGCATTAAAATAAAGCTGCTAATCCAGTGAGAAGGAAAACTGTTGCCCTACTGCTGCGGCTGCTTTCCTACTTAAGGACTAACTTCACTGGACTAGCGGTCTATTTAAGTAAGATATTCCCAAATCCCCCCCAAAAAAAGTTACGCTGAACAACCATTCTTTACTGAAAAGATTCTATAAGGTGCCATTTTAAGAACTGTTTTCAAAATTTCCTAATTCAAGATTTTTTTTCCAGGTGTCAATTTGGGCTGGTCCCCAATAACAACAATCCATAGCTCAGTCAGCTATTAGCTTCTCAAAGGTGTATGTCATCAAGAGGATTCCCTCACCATAATGTCCTTCAAAATATGCCAAAAGTAAACATGAGTTCAGGTTTATTGTTATATTTTTTATTACAAATCTTGTCTCTCTCCTCGCTCTACTGCACCGAAAAATCTAATTAATAGAGACAGGTACAGACATGGACCATCTGCGAATGGGATACCCTCAAAGTTCATCCTGCCTCAACTTCCCAAATCTTTCGAGTCTTCTATTGACCTTCTAACACTCTTCTAACATGATGCAAACCACTCACTTCAAACACAAGAAGGATCAATCTTCAAAATGCACAGGAAGGTCTGTATTTTTCTCTGAGCCAGTCGCTCCAGTTGGGGAATGAAAGCAGAACTAAAAATACTAGGATTGTACTCTGCAAAAGGAGCCAACTCTGACATGACATAAACACACAAAAGTATCAGGTTACACTTCGTTGGAAATAGGCTTATAGGATAATACAAAAAAGGACTTAGATAACAGAGTGCAATATCCTTTTTTCTATTTTTGACAGTCAGCCCCATCTTTAAATTGCTTTTTACTGATTCCTAATCAATAAATTATACCCAAAATATTCTTTATATTTTACAAATAAAATGAAGACTGTGATTCCTAAAACTCTATTATCTTACTTTATTTATTCAATAGCCATTAGAGAAAATTATTATGTGCAAAATGCTGAGCTAGGTTTCATGGAGAATACAAAAATGAATAAGATAAAATCATACATGCCTTGAGATGAAGAAACTGGCTTATTTCAGCTCACAGTTTGTTGAAGTTTCAGTTCATAGCAGTCTGGCTCTAAGGCAAGGCAACATGGCAGAGGAGAAATAGTCCATGGCATGCCAGGCAGAATGCAGAAACCCTTCCTTCATTCCTTACTGCTGGTACCAATATCTCTTCACTCAGCACTCACTAGATATGTATGTTTAGAAATTTAGTTTGTTTTACTATTTTAGGAAAGATGGTTGTATTTTCGTTAGTGTGAGAAAGATGCCCATGTCATGTGTGTCACCCAATGCAGTTTGCAAATAAAAGCAAAATTTTGATGAACACTTTTGTTTGCAAACTAAATTGTTTGCAAGAATTTGTGATAAGCATTTGTGAATGATGATATTACTGTGTATATTTCATACACTGTTGGTCATTTGTATGTTTTATTTGGATAAATGTTTATTAGGTCCTTTGCCCATTTTTATGCTCTTTAAGTTCAGTTTATTGATGTATTGTAGGCGTACATTATGACCACAGTCATCATTGAAAATTTGTACCTGTACATGATATATCTTGATTCTTAATTTTCCCATCCACTGCCTTCCCTTCAACCCCCTATTCCCTATATAAATAACCTATTTCCTTTTTTCCATTTTATTTTTTTAAGTTTTCTCTCTTTTTTTGACTTTATTGGTATATTTTGCATACACAGTAAAATCATATTCAACATCAAAAATCTGTACCTACACATGGCATGTCTTGATTCTCACTTTTTTGCCTTTTCCCTGCCCACCCTACCACTGCCAACCCCCTATATACATATGATTTGTTTCCATTTTTTGATTTACTGTCAATTTTTTTCTTTCCTTTCTTCATTTTCCCTTACCTCCCTTCACAGTGAAGATTTTCTTAAATAAGGTCTTATGAGAGACATTTTTTCCTTTTTATTGTCAATTTTTTCTTTCTCTTCTTTGCTGTCTCCTGACACCCCTCCCTAGTTTCCCTTCCCCTTTGAACATTTTTTTTTCTATTTCACAATACCTATTATACATTTTGGTTTTCATTTACACTGTTGAGTTCTTCCCTCAATGGAGAAGGAAACTGGGAAGATGATTGTGGACAGACAATTCTTCTACCAGCTGATAGCTGATAGCCATTGACAATGACTACCAGTTGATGATTGATAGGACTATAAGCTGATGGTTGATAGCAAAGTTTATTTGAGTCAACCAAGCTTACATAGTCCATATGCAGAGGTGGGGCCACAACAGCTGCCCTTGAAGAGGAAAGGGGGAAGGTTAACTGAGAACAAGTAAACATCTTGAACAAATAATACAAGAACATTCTGTAAACTTGTAGAATACATGAAATAGCATGGTATAATCAGCAGGAAGAGAAGATAAATGACATCATGACCCGCATATCTCCACAAGCCACCTTTGGCTTGAGTCTCAGCATTCCTGGGATGAATCGTGTAGCAGCTATGAACCCTCAGATGACCCCTAACATTACACCTTCATTCTCTCACACTAGAGAAATGATACAGTATTTACACTTATATGTCTTATTTATTTCTCTTAAAGGTATGGCCTCGATACATTTATTTAGCTATAAATATCACAAGTTTATCTTTCTTTATAGATGAATAGTACTCCATTTTTTTAAAAATGCATCTTCTTTATCCATTCTCCAATTGATGGAATTTTGGTGTGTTTCCAAGATTTAGCTATTATAAACTTTCTTTTTCCCACTTTTAAACGAGTTTTGCTTTTGAGTTGTAAGAGATTTCTGTTTAAGTATTTGTTTTTTTTATCGAATACATGGTTTGCAAATATTTTCTCCCATCCCAGGGGTTGTCTTTTCATTGTGTTGATTATCTTTTTGTTGTGCAGATTTCTGTTTTGATGTCCCATTTTAATTTTTTTGTTTTTGTTGCCTGTGCTTTAGTGTCATAAGCCAAAAAAATCACTGTCAAGGCTAATATCAATGGGTTTTTTTTCTGTTTTCTTCTAATATTGTTATCATTGTCCATCTTGCCTTTAAATCTTTAATCCATTTCTAGTTCTTTTCTATGCATGGTGTAAGACAGGGTCCAGTCTCATGCCTTTGCCTGTAAATATCCAATTTCTTGGCACTATTTAAGGAAGAGGTTTTCCTTTGTATATTATTGATGGCCAAAGATTAAATGCTGGGCAAGTGTACTACTCAGCTTTTCATTACCATGACAAAATGTTCAAGAAAGTCAATTTAAAGGAGGAAAAGTTTATTTCGGCTCATGGTTTCAAAAATTTCAGTCAAAGCCATCTTACTCCTTCACTTCTATATGTATGGCAAAGCAGAAACATAATGACATAAGGCCTTGGTAGGAGAAAGGTGTTCATCTCACAGTAGCTGGGGGGGTAGGGGGTTGGGGACTGCATATTGCCACCAAGATCATGTCCCCTTACTATTCATAAAATGTCACCTCCAGTTTTCATCTCCTCCCAATAATCACATCAAATTATGATCTCATCAGTAAATTATTTCCCTTAATGAAATCAGAGCTCTATTTTGTGATCTCTGCTCCAAATCCCATTATCTCTCAAACAAGCCTATAAAGTATAAATTTCAATGGACATTTCAAATCTACATCATAATGTATTATAGGCATGAGCTTATTTCTGGGTTCTCTACTGTGTTCCAGTAATATACTGGTACAAATTCCCAATATTGAATGTGATCATAATGTGTATATACAATGTACCAATAAAGATAAAAAAAAATTTTAAAGCCTGTTTTTAGGGCCGGAGATTTAGCTCAGTGGTTCTGGTGCCTGCCTAGCAAGTGAAATATCCCTGGTTTGATCCTGGTAACCATATACAACAACACTGGGCGTGGTGACTCATGCCCACCAGCAATCAGTATCACATACCACAGTGCCGGGTGTGGTGGCTCAAACCTGTAATCCCAGCACTGGGGAGGCAGAGGCAGGAATTTTGCTGAGTTCAAGGCTTGCCTGGGCTACATAGTGAGCTCAGGACCAGCTTGAACTACAAAGCAAGACTGTCTCAAAAAAAAAAAAAGGTTACATGTTTTGTGACTCCACCTAAATGAAATTCTAGAAAAGGCAAAATGACACAGACAGTGAAAAGGTCAGTAGTTGTCAAGAGTCTGAAGGGAGTGGGAATGAATGAACTGGTGATACAAAGGGGATTTTTAAGGGCACTGATACCATTCTGCATGCTTCTGTAAAAGCAGCTTCATGATATCACACATCTGAGAGTGTTTTGTTTAAAAAAGAATATACCACCATGTAATTTAGTATAAACTTTGTGGACACTCTAGCCAAAGGAATTTTAGAAGTGAATGAGAAAAAGGAAGAGATTCTCTGGACAACAGTTCAGGACTCCTGGAATGCATGGTTAGAGTTTAGAGCAGACTCTAGAACAGTAGACAGCAGAACTACTAAAAGCAGTTTCTTCTCAGAGGTGTTTGCTTTGGCCATTGTGACCCCTCTGCCCCAATAAGATCACTTAAATGAGTTTGATATGTCATATGATAAACCACCTGTCCTCTAACCAAGACTCCTATACAATACATTTCAAATGCTTTTTTTCTATGTTTCTGTTCTCATGTCCTTGAGTTACATGTAAATAAACACAGAAGTGTCACTTTGCTGCCATTTTCCTGACCTTCCCTTATACTGAAATACCAGCTCCTCTACATCCTGAACTAAAGTCTCACCTTTTTCACCCTTTACACGGCTATAGCTGTGCAATGTGATAAGTGGCACACAATGTAAGACACAAACACACAAGTCAAAGAAACAGTGGGACAGAAGTCAAACTAGTAAAATACCATGAATTGGGACAAATCTAGTAAGAAAATTGAAACTTCTACCAGTATGTTTGTAAGGACTCATGGACACCAAGGCCATCTGAGAGTTTACTTTGACCACAACACCTGGACCGGCTTTGTTTAAGCTCAACAATTTTTTCATGTTTTTTTTTTTTGGGGGGGGGGCTTTTTAGAGATTTATATGGAAATCTGTTTACATACTTTTTCAGATAGAACCTTATCTCAAATGTTTGATATCATAAAGTTGATTTTACAAATGTAGTATCTATTGCTGTCTGTATGCTACAATTTAAAACTTTTTATTGGTGCACAAGAGATAAACATAGCAATGAAACCAAAAATCCTGTAAATGGGGTAAAAAATCTTCTGAGTTAAAAATAAAAGCATATATGGGCTGGAGTTTTAGCTCAGTGGTTCCGGCGCCTGCTTCCCAAGTGCAAGGTCCTGAGTTCCATCCCTGGTAACCACATACAATGTTGGGCGTGGTGACTCTCTGCCACCAGCAATCAATACCACATATCACAATTCTGGGCGTGGTGACTCATGCCTGTAATCCCAGCACTCAGGAGGCAGAGACAGGAGGATTACTGAGTTTGAGGCTTGCCTGGGCTACATAGTGAGCTCAGGATCAGCCTGAACTACAAAGCAAGACCCTGTCTCCAAAAAAAATTAAAAATTAAAAATAAATAAAAAATAAAAACATATAGGGCGGGAGATTTAGTTCAGTGGTTCTGGCGCCTGCCTCACAAATGCAAGGTCCTGAGTTTGATCCCAGTAACCACACACAATGCTGGGCATGGTGACTCACACCCACCAGCAGTCAATACCACATACCACAGTGCTGGGCATGGTGGCTCACGCCTATCATCCCAGCACTCAGGAGGCAGAGACAGGAGGATTGCTGAGTTCCAGACTTGTCTGGGCTACATAGTGAGCTCAGGGCTAGCCTGAACTACAAAGTGAGACCTGTCTCAAAAATAAATAAATAAATAAATAAACAAACAAACAAATAAATAAATAAATAAATAAAAACATACTTTCCAGACATCAGCATGTTTGTATATATGTACCAGTGCCATTCTTATATGAGTGTAAGTTACAGCCTTGCTTTCACTGCCTCCGGAGTCCAATCTGGATCTAAACAAGCAAATTCATTTTTTTTTAACTACCAGAAAAAATCAATAACTAGGATCTTATCCTGTCATAAAAAAATCCACAGCAAAGGAAACTATGGGCTATAACACTGTCCATACATTCACATAAAAACACAACTGAGGACCAGATATTTAGCTCAGTGGTTCTGGAGCCTGCCTAGCAAGTGCAAGGTCCCTGGTTTGATCCCCGGTAATCACATATAGTACTGGGCCTGGTGACTCAGTACCATATACCATAGTGCCAAGCGTACTGGCTTACACCAGTAATCCCAGCATTCAAGAGGCAGAGGCAGTAGGATTGCTGAGTTCAAGGCTTGCCTGGGCTACATAGTGAGCTCAGGGCCAACCTAAACTACAAAACGAGACCCTGTCTCAAAAAAAAAAAAAAAAAAGAAAACAGAACTGATACAACATCAACCATCTCTTTCTCTCCTTCGCAATGTTCAGTTTGAGCATGTACGTTATGTTCTTGTGAAAACTATGATTATCCTTTGGCAAGAGGCTTTCTTATCTTCCTATGATCAAAATCCTTAAAAATAACCAACAGCGAATCCTGCTGGGGTTGTGGGGAAGAAGGAACCATTCTCCAGTGCTGGTGGGAGTGTAGGCTGGTATGACCACTGTGGAAATCTTTTTGTGAAGTTTCCAAAAACTACTAGAATTAGAAATCCCATTTGGCCTGATATTCCTCTACTGGGTATTTCCCTGAAAGAATTAAACACATCATACTATAGTGATATATATCCATACCCATGATTTTGGCAGCAAAACTTATAATAGATAAATCTTGGAAACAGCCCAAATCCCCATCAACCAATGAATGGATTTTTTTAAATGTGGCTTTTTTATACAATGGAGCACTACTCAGCTCTAAAGAAGGATAAACTCAAGATATTTAAATGGATCTACTTAAGACCATACTCTTAAAAGGAATAAATCTGACACACATGTATAAATATCACATGGTCTCTCTGGTATAAGAAACAAAGTATAAATAATGAGCAAAATGTAGTATAGATATTGTGAAATAAGAAGAAATTATTCAAAAGGAAAGAGTACTAGTAAGGGGAGAAGGGAAAAGAAAGGAGCTAAAAAGAAGAAAATGAGAAGAAAAATGGAAACCAAGCTTTTCTACATAAAGGAGGAGAAGAGGCATTAAAGGAAAGAGGAGAATGGGAATAAAAGAGGAACCCAGATAGATATAGTATGTACAGGTACAAATTCCCTGTGATGAATGTGATCATTATGTACATCTAAATTACACAGTGAAATTAATTTTAGAAAGAAAAAACAATTAAAAGAACAATCATATAAGCATTTCTAGAAGCTATGTCAAGAAAAGTCCACAAAAGTATAGCTATGAGCCTACTAAAATATTACATTTTAATATAGCTACAATCAGTTTTAACCTATCAAGCTTTTAGCTTTATGTATTTTTAAGAATGTGATATTTTGCATATCAATTTTATAAAATTAATTACAAAATTTTCATTACTATATTTGTTTTGTTTTGTCCTTTTAAAAAGTGAACCTCTTTAGTTGTTTCTATTAGCTACCATTCACTGAGAATCATTTACAACCTCAGTGATTTCAGTAGTCAGCCAAGTCATCATGATGGAAAAAGCTAGGCAACTTTCCTGCAGGTAAAAGTGAGAATCTCAGATCTAGCAACACACCCTAAAGCCAGCCAGCTGTACTTGTATACAGAACAAAACTTCCTTTCTGAAGATAGAAAGCTCTTTCTACCTGTTGATGGAACTATGGTTCGGCAGTCACTGTCGGACAGGATCTGGGAACAAAGGAAACAGAGTGGAGGAGAAGTGAAGTGCTCCTCTGCTGTGGGGACCTGAACCAGCGCAGAGCATGCGATGCACCCCTTCCTCACAAAAGCCACCAAACCCCATGGTCACAAAACCCTTGACATTCCACTGCCCAACAGTGATCCTAACAGAGGCTCTATGGATAATCCAACTTAAAGGGAAGATGAATACTTTTGTAAGTCTTGTCTCTGTTTGTGCCAACATGGAGCAAATGAGAACCTGCCTGTCTCTGTCACTTTTTCATCACCAACGTAAAATTCCCAGCACCTTCCATCTAAAGGAGAAGAGGTTTATTTTGGCTCATGGCTTTAGTCCATGACTGGCTGGTTCTAAGGCAAGATCGGGATGACAGAGGAGCATAGTGGAGGAGAAAGAGCTCATCCATGGCAGCCAGAAAGAGAAGTAAGAGAAGGGAATAAAGAAGGCAGGAGCAAAGGACAAGAGTCCAACCTTCCAGATCACACCCCGGTGACGTACCTACAGCTAGGCCCCACCTCCTACCAGTACACTTAGCTGTAAACTGGTCAATGGGTTAATCCACTAATGAGAACAGCACACAATCCAATCACCTCCCACACCCATGAGAACATGAGGCTATATTTTAGATCTAAACTGTAACATTGTCCATACACTCACATAAAAGCAGGATTGATAAAATAGCAGCTATCTCTCTCTCCAATGCTCAGTTTGAGCATTTAAGTTATGTTTATGTGAAAACTATGATTATCATTTGGAAGGAGACTTTATCTTTCTATGAACAAAATCCTTAAAAATAACCAATGTGGGGCCGGAGGGTTAGCTCAGTGGTTCTGGCGCCTGCCTCACAAGCGTAAGGACCTGAGTTCGATCCCCGGTTCCCACATATAATGCTGGGTGTGGTGGCTCACGCCTGTAATCCCAGCACTCGGGAGGCAGAGACAGGAGGATTGCTGAGTTTGCAGCGGCTTGCCTGGGCACCATAGTGAACTCAGGGCCAGCCTGAACTACAAAGCAAGACCCTGTCTCCAAAAAGCAAAAAAAAAAAAAAAAATAACCAATGTGACACTGAGAATATGGGGCAGATTCCTGCACATGTTTGTGAGTCTGACTTGGAGGAGACTCTTACTGAGGCCAGCCTATGTATTAGCTGGTTTACAACCTGTCTATTTTCCCAGATGATTTAAATGCCATATAAAATGTCTTACAATTTGAGAAACATCATAGTTACTTATTCTCAAGATCCTTCACACAACAAACTATACTTAGCTCATTCCAGAGTGTTGTCTTGTGCCTCTGCTTTTGTTTTCTCTAAAACCCTAGAGACCAGAAAGGGTTTCAAGTCATCCTATAACTTTGTGTTAGACTTTTTATATATCCCTAGTTGTCCTGTTATTCCAATAATACATGATCACTATAACACATGATATATTCCTATTTTTCTTTAATGGAAAAAAGCTCCAGAAAAAAAGACAATTTAAAATCAGAAAGCTGCTAAAGATATACACCCAAACAAGTCTCACAGGGGAAATGGTTTCTGACAAACTTCTGCATAGCTATTTTTAATAAATTGATTTATTGATGTGCCTACACTTACTAAATGTCAAACTTTTATTTGAAACCAACTAAATGTCTTGGTCATATTTTAATTTTTGTTTCAAGCCACTCTCACTGTTTTGCCTGCCTCTGTATCTATGAGTTCTTTCCCTAAAAATTTTGCATCCAAAAATTCAATCAACTGAAAATTAAACATGCAAGAATTACAAATCTTTTTTTTTTTTTTGAGACAGGGTCTCACTTTGTAGTTCAGGCTGGCCCTGAGCTCACTATGGAGCCCAGGCAAGCCTGGAACTCAGCAATCCTGCTGTCTCTGCCTCCCTAGTGCTGGGATTACAGGCGTGAGCCACCATGCCCAGCACTGTGATACGTGGTATTGATTGCTGGTGAGTGTGAGTCACCACGCCCAGCATTGTGTGTGGTTACTGGGGATCAAACTCAGGACCTTGCACTTGCAAGGCAGGCGCCAGAACCACTAAGCTAAATCTCTGGCCCCAAGAATTACAAATTCATATCACAGTGACACATGTGCCCCTAAGTTTATACCGGCTCAGTTTGTGATAGCTAAATCTTGGAAACAACCTACATAACCATTGACTCTAACTGGCTAAATAAGATATGGGGTTTTTTTAATAAAATGGAGTATTACTCAGCCATAAAAAATTATAATTTTGAGTCATTTCTTCTCAAATGGATATACATTAAGGACAAACTCATAAATGAAATAAATAGGTCACAGATGTGTAATATTGTATCTTTTATCTGGTATGAGAAACTTAAGGTGTAAATGAGTTCTAGAATGCATGATATTGTGAAATAGTAAATATTCAAAGGGAAATGGGGTTTAGGGGTATTGAGAGGAAAGAAAAATTTGATGGTTAATAAAAGGAAACAGGGCCGGAGGGTTAGTTCAGTGGTTCCGGCACCTGCCTCACAAGCACAAGGTCCTGAATTTGATCCCCAGTAACTACATACAATGCTGGGCATGGAGACTCATGCCCACCAACAATCAATATCAATACCACATACCACAGTGCCAGGCGTGGTGGCTCAGGCCTGTAATCCTAGCACTCAGGAGGCAGAGACAGGAGGATTGCTGAGTTCGAAGCTTGCCTGGGCTCCATAGTGAGCTCAGTGCCAGCCTGAACTACAAAGCAAGACCCTGTCTCAAAAAAAAAAAAAAAGGAAACAAAGCTTGTGCATATAAGGGTGGGGGTTGTAGCTTGGGTAGGGGAAAGAAAAAATGAGAATTAAGTCATGTCATATGCTGGTACAAGTTCTCAATGTTCAGTGTAATCATGATGTGTATATATAATGTACCAATAAAGATTCAACAAAAATAAATAAATAATTTTAAACATACATATCCTGAAAATATGCAAATATGTTGCCATTATTCCCTAAACTATTCATGAAAAGTTAATAACAATGATAACAATAACTAGTAACAATAAAGTACTGATATACTCTGGAGCCTCATCCTATATTAATATTTTAATCCCTATAACTAACAGTAGATATTAATTCTATTCCATTATACACATAAGATAATAGAGTAACAAAGACAGGGATGTGGGATTATAATCTTGTAAAAATGACTCAGAAAAATATGAATAATGTCAGCTGAGTTCCCAGGACAACAGGGAACAACCAGGTGGTGATTTAAGAGCACTGCCTTGACTAAAAGAGCATAGACTGTTTAATCACATCTTGGTTCATTGTCAAATTAAAAACTTTGCATTACACTGAAATGTCAATGACAAATTATGTTATATCTGAAATAAACTAAAGAAAATGTTGCTAGAAAGTTGGCTATAAGAAAAGCTCTAGAATTTAAAGCAACCAAATAAATGATTTTACACAAGGACAATGTCTCATCGTGTTTTCATGCATTCTTAATCCCATGAGAATTGCTGCTACAGATTTTTTTTAATTATTTGATCAAGTTGTCATAGGCTCTCTTTACATGAATGCCTCTAAAAATTAAAAGTGCTCTCAGCTGGAAGTGAACTTTTTGATCTACACATTTGTAAATTTTTCAGACTTTGGATTGAGTAACTTCATGAAATTGGAGGGTCTTCCTTGGAAGCGCTAAGCACTCACTATGGAAGTCCTGCCTACAAAACCTCTGAGAAATACAACTTCTGAACCCTGCCTGATAATCCCTGAGGATTTAGAGCCACTTAAAACCTGATGCTCAGGAGAACAGGGTATTGTTGAAAGCATTTTTTCTTTTTCCCCACCTTAAGTTTAAGAAATTATACTCATGCACCACCTACAGCTACTGTACAACTGTAATGCTATGAAAGTTGAGAATCTGAATCTTCTGTGACCTCATGTGCAATATTTTCTTGTACAGAGCACAGCATTTTAAGGGAGCACCTTTTCAGGTGCTTCCTGAGCAAGTCTTCAAGAGTCAGTCTGACATCACCTGTGCAAAACTCTCTCAGACCCTCCTGGGCCCTCATACCAGACTGGTTGGGAACCTTGCTCATAAGCACCAGGCATTTTAAATCTCTCTCAGCTGGAATCGTTACTATCCTGTGGACTGACCATCCTTTGGCTTGTGATTCTCCTCATTAGACATTGTTTCATCACAATGATTGCAAAGTCAGCACTAGGGCACTGGTAGGAGTTTAACAGGTTACTAATCATTGAATTGAACTTCAAATTATCTGTGAATGTTAACACACCATTCACTCTCCATTTATCAAACAGAACATTCTAATCACAGGGCTCAACTCTAACATGTGTGAAACATTCTTAAAATGTACCAGTACTAACAAATAGTACCCAAGGAGTCAAACAGGGTCATGCTGCAAAGCTTTCCAGGCAGTTCAACATTTTATTGCCCAGAAAGATTCAATTATGCATAGTAGTAGACAGTTTATATAGAAAAGCCTGCAAAGGATTTTTAATCTTAATGTTAAACCTCTCCAAGAAATCATATTTGCACTCTTAATAATCCTTAATGAATATAGGAAGAAACACATAAGAATTGCTGTCTGGAGTACCACAATATTTAATCTAGAAAACTCTAAATTAATTATAATTTGTTGTATAAAGAAAGACAGTGAGACAAAACATAGTTTTAATGGTTAAAAAAATCAGGAAGGAGTAAGGAATTGGGATAAGGGAAAAATTAACAGATATGGCCTAAAGAATTTTTATTCCAACATTCTTTCTCAGCCACTTTTGGACTGTGCTAAATTTGGCCTAGACCTAGAAAGTTCGTTGAAGAATAGTTTTTCCCCTTAAATTCTTATATTAAAAAAATAAAACTAGCATGTAAAAAGAACCAAGATGTGCTATGTATGCATAGCAATTTCCCACAATGGATGTATTTACTACATGTCTTAGTTACTTTTCTTTCATTACTGGCACACAAGTTAAAGGGAGAAAAATTTATTTAGCAGTTGGCTGGCTCTGAGGCAGGATGGCATGGCACACTGGCATTGTAGAGGAGAAACAGTTCATGGCAGAGAGAAGGTCCTTAAGCAAGAGACCTTTGCAGCTTCTTTCTGCCCTTTTGTACTCTATTGAGGCTCCCAAAAGTAGGGTGACGCCAAACAAATCAGTGAACTGGTTTAGTAGTCACACACCCTTTTAATAACAGCGTCACATTTTCTAGATTCAACCACTCTACAAAGGACACATCTACAACCACATGAGGCTTTGGGGTGACCTCTAGACATAAATAACTTTATGTTTACCAAAAACATATGAAAAAGAGGGAAATTTTTTTAAAGCACAAAAATCTAAATTAGTAGAATGATTCAGATCTTAAAGAACTTTCAGGTACAACTTCTGGGGACTCATATAATCAGAATATACTGAACTTTTTCTTTTATATGTTCTTTGTCTTTTGGAAACCAAAAACATGTACATTACCTTTGACATATAGTCAACGTATCCACCAAAATTCCATTAAGAAGCACCAATTATCACTTTTTGTTCTCTGTTTTTGTGCATTTAGTTTTAAGATTTTTTCGAGGGCTGAGACATAATTAGAATTCAAGTAGGTTGACTAAAATAATAAACCAGCTGTTGTCTTTAAAGCATGTCAGAGATTTCAGTGGAGTGGAAGAGTTACATTCTGTTACAGTTAATAAATTTTCAACTTCACATATCATCAAGTTTTAGTTAAAATTAAATATCAGATTCCCAATTGTCAAACTAAACACATTTTGTGTGTCACCTTTTGAACCACCGACTGTTTAAGTCTAACCCAGATGCTTCTTTTCTGATAACACTTGTTCTTTATAGCCTGATAAGTGTGTGGGAAGCTCAAGAGAACTGTGCCCCCTCACCTCAACGTGATCTGTATGCTCAGCAGACAATACATGGATGCCCAAGGCACCACCTAGACCACAAGGCTATGCACAGGTTTCCTTGCAGTGATTTTCAAGAAACCCCCCAGTATGCTGGTTCTCCCAGACTGACGGCTTCAAGCACAGCACCACCATAAGACCCTGACCTTGGGTTCATGCAGATGATCTGCTCACAAGTGCTGCTTCCCCCATATATTAACACCTACCACCTTCACCGCAAAGCAGCTTGTTGGCACAGCCCAGCTGGAAAGCAGCTGAAAAATATTTAAATCCAAAATTTAAGTGGCTTAGAGGATTACTAGTAGGATAAAGAGTTTTCTTGGCTCTAGGTGTCTGAGTCAGTGACAAATTTGCTTGATAGTGAGTGAAAATCCTGGTTGATGGTGAGTGTGAAAGTAATTATTATTTTCTTATGGGTATTCTTTTGCCAGATCATTTCCCATAGTCTCTGGTTCCTTCCCTAGATCCCTTTACAAGAAGTCTCACAACTACAAAACAGAAAAATGTCTCTGAGGAACATTTGAATATTGGTCTCAAACTCCAAATGGATTTTGTTCTGCTTTCTTTTAAATCTCTATAGTACTCATAGATTGCTACACTTTTTGGCCCAGCCCAGTTTAAATGTTTGAAATCCCAAGACTCTGACTAAAGGAATGGCTTCTCCATTTCTTTTGTGGCCTGGACACATAGAAGCCACCAAAAGACACTCACAGTTAGAGACATCCATTTAATGTCAAATGTCTGGACTATGAAGTCAGATTCCCTAGGCTCACACCCCGAATTTGCTGCTTCCTAACTGTGTCCTTGTAGAAGGCTCATAACCTCCTTGCTCAGTGCATGGAATATACACTTCTGATAATATATGTTCCAGAAAAAAAAATTCTTATGGAGAAAAACTTCTAGATACAAAAAAAAAACAGATATTCTTCATCTCCGTTCATTGTGCTATAGATAATTGTCAATGATAAATACAGTTAAAACATTTTAAAGAGGGCTCACTATATCCTGGAGTGGCACGGACTCGGCTACCGGGTGCCATCCGTTTCCAGAGGCAGTGGAGGACTGAAGACTGCCCACCGGCCCACTGTACCCCGGAGCTGGGCAGTGAGAAGTCAGGTACGGACCCTGGGTGCCAGCCCCACCACGAAGGGTTAAGGGCCTCCGCCCAGCCCCAACCCCACCCTGGAGCTGCTTTCTAAGGACCCAGGTCCTAGAGGAGCCAGAGCCATTTCCTGCATCCCTCCACAGGAGGCATGCTCCTAGAGCCGCACTGAGAGACCAGGCAAGAGAAAAAAAAGGAGGGGGATCAAGCTTCTATTTTGCCATCTACTCCTAGATTCCTCTATTCACCTCTTGTCCCCGCACCCTCACCTACCTTCCTGTCAGAAGCAATACCCACAAGTAGAAGACTCTTAGACTGCCCTATTTCTTCTTCTATACTATTATAAGAAGGTGTGCAAATGCTCCAATGGTCTTACAGCATACAGTTGGTACTGTTGTACATATGCCCTTTTATCCTCTATTACCCACTGGCATATATGAGATTCTAGGGTATAGGTGATCATCATAAATCTGCTAGACCTATTTCTCCTTCTGTCCCCCTACCTCCCTGATTCCCCAGTGACCTCTTATCCCCAAAGGGTTGGGGGGTACATTTACAATATATATGTTGTATACACATTGCTGATTAATTCTAAATTCTGGCATATGGACATAGAGGTAACTCATAAGCTCAAAGTCTTCAGAATAGAATTTAACAAAACTTTTTATCTTATTTACTATGTTTAATACTGATATTGGCATTTATAGTATTATGGTAACAAACATGAAGTGATTGTTCTGCTCAAATACCTCCCATGATGTGTCAGAACTGAGAACTCTCAAGGGTCATTACAGACTCAAGGAGGACCCCCCAGGAAAGTGCCACATACAAAAGGCCCCAGATAATAGAAAGAGACCTGCAACAAACATTGCCATGTTATCAGGCAAAGAAGAGCATTAATAACAACAAAAGAGTAGAAATGAGAAAATACACAAAAAAACAGACGCAAAGATCACCACCACAGGTAAATTCAGAAAAAAGGGAAATAAGGCAAACTGAAACTCAAACACCAGGCCTCTTAGACATGGTAACTAAAGCAGATCTAGTAAAATGGAAATCAGAACTCATCTCTGAGATCAAAACAGGGATACTGTCTACAGTATAAGACATCATTAAAGAAGAGATGAGCGAGATGATAGAATGGAAGATAGCAGAAACAATTGAACCTTTTAAACAGCTTCAAGCAGAACTCCAGGGAATGAAGAAGGAGAATGAAAGCTTGCAAAGTCAGATGAATGAAGCAGAGAACCGAATCTCAGACCTAGAGGACAGCATAGCAGCCAATGAGCAGGAAAGGTATAATCTATGGAAAAGACCAAGGGACCATGAGAAATCAATTCAACAGCTTCTAGATACTCAAAGAAAAATAATATAAGACTTACTAGAGTCACTGAGGAAGCAGGAGACAGTGTAAAAGACATAAATAAGCTATTGCCAAAGACAACAACAGAAAACTTCACAGGAAAAGAAATAGACATACAGATAAATGAGGCCTACTGGACTCCAAAACGCCATGACATAAAAACATCTAGACCTAGACATATAATTATCAAGGTTCCACATTTACAACAACAGAATGAAATACTGAAAGCAGTGAGAGAAAGGAAGAAAATCACCTACAAAGGGAAGCCCATTAGGATCACAGCAGACTTTTCAACACAAACATTCAATGCAAGGAGAACGTGGAGAGAAATATCAAGCATTGCAGGAAAACAACTTCCAACCTAGACTGTTGTATCCTGCAAAACTATCTTTCAGAATAGACGGGGAAATAAGATACTTCCATGATAAAGAACACCTGAAAAATTTCACAAGCACGAAACCTGCAATCCAAAACATCCTAAAGAACATCTTGGAAAAAAACACAGAAAATTCCATATCCATGAAACACAGGAGAGGGAATTCATTGGAGAAAACAAGAAACTAAATAGAAAAGGGGAAAAGCAAAGAAGAAAAGAACCAAGAACAAGGAAACAAGGCAGCTCTTAATATGTCCATATCAGTCATAACCATTAATGTCAATGGACTCAATGGGCCATTTAAAAGACACAGACTAGCAGATTGGATCAAGAAGCAAGATCCTACAATCTGCTGCATACAGGAAACACATCTAATTCAGAAGGAAACCCATAGACTGAAAATAAAGGGTTGGAAAACAATCCTCCATGCCACAGGAAACTGCAAAAAAGCAGGAGTGGCTATCTTGTGTGCAGATAAAATAGATTTCAAACCCAAACTGATTAAAAGAGATAAAGAAGGTCACTATATTCTCCTACAAGGAACTATCCAAGAGAAAGAAATAACAATCATAAATATTTATGCACCAAACTCTAATGCACCCAACTAAATAAAGCAAACATTACTGGACATGCAAAGCCAGTGAACCATGAATACAATAGTAGTAGGGGATTTTAATACTCCACTGTCACAAATTTACAGATCAACTGGACAAAGAATCAATAAGAAAATACTTGAGCTAAATCAAACTTTGGAGCAAATGGACTTATTAGATGCCTAGGGAATTTTTCACCCTTCAAAGTGAGAATATACCTTCTTCTCAGCTGCTCATGGATCATTCTCCAAAATAGATCACATTCTAGTCCATAGAACAAGGTTAAGTAAATGCAAAGGAATCGAAGTTATCCCCTGCATACTCTCAGACCATACTGCTTTGAAACTGGAGCTAAATAACGGAAGAAATTCCAAGATCCTCAACAACACATGGAAATTGAACAACACCCTGTTAACCAACCAACAGGCAACAAGAGAAATTAAAGAAGAAATTAAACAGTTTCTCCAACTAAACGACTACCCCAGCACAACATACAGGAATTTATGGGACACAATGAAAGCAGTTCTGTGAGGGAAATTCATAGCAGTGAATGCCTACACTTGGAAAATAGAGCAAACTGAAATAAACAATCTAACAATGAACCTCAGACAATTAGAAAAAGAGGAGCAAAACAAACCCAAAGTACAAACTAAAGAGGAAAGTATAAGGATCAGAGCAGAAATTAATGCAGTGGAGACAAAGAGAACAATACAAAGAATCATCAATGAATCAAAGAGTTGGTTATTTGAAAGGATAAATAAGATTGACAGACCCTTAGCCAACCTTAGCAAACAAAGGAAGGAAAAGGCTCACATCCACACTATAAGGAATGAAAATGGGGAAATCAGCACAGACCCAGAGGAAGTCCAAAAGATCATAAACACGTACTTTGAAAATCTATACCACAAGAAGATGGAAAATCTAGAAGAAATGGATAGATTCCTAGACACACATGAACTTCCAAAGCTGAATGAAGAGGATATAAAAATGTTAAACAACCCGATATCAATCTGGGAAATTGAAAATGTAATTAATATATACCAACAAAGAAAAGCCCTGGTCCTGACGGCTACACTGCTGAATTCTTCAAAACTTTGTTTTCTTTTGTTTTGTTTTGTTTTGTTTTGTTTTGTTTTGAGACAGGGTCTCGCTTTGTAGTTCAGGCTGGCCCTGAGCTCACTATGCAGCCCAGGCAAGCCTCAAACTCAGCAATCCTCCTGCCTCTGCCTCCAGAGTGCTGGGATTACAGGCGTGAGCCACCACGCCTGGCTCTACAAAACTTTTAAAGAAGAGTTAATAACAGTACTTCTCAATCTCTTTAATGAAATCAAAAGGGAAGCACTACTCCCCAAATCATTCCTTGAAGCAACCATCACCTTGATTCCAAAGGCAGGAAAAGATCCCACAAAAAAAGAAAACTACAGGCCAATCTCTCTAATGAACACTGATGCAAAAATCCTCAATAAAATACTGGCAAACAGAACACAGAGAGTTATCAAGAAAATCATACTCCCTGATCAAGTCGGATTTTTCCCACGGATGCAAGGCTGGTTCAACATACATAAATCAATCAATGTAATACACTATATTAACAGACTCAAGGACAAAAACCATATGATTATCTCAATAGATGCAGAAAAAGCATTTGACAAAATCCAACACCCATTTATGATCAAAGCCCTACAGAGAATTGTGATGGATGGACTTTATCTCAATTTAATACAAGCTATTTATGAGAAACCAACAGCCAGAATCATACTCAATGGGCAAAAGCTGAAACCTTTTACACTAAGGTCAGGAACGAGACAAGGATGCCCGCTATCACCACTCTTGTTCAATATAGTTCTGGAAACATTAGCCATAGCAATCAGGCAGGACAAAGATATAAAAGGAATAAAGATAGGTAAGGAAGAAGTTAAACTGTAATTATTTGCTGATATGATATGATATGATATGATATGATATGATATGATACTCTATCTAGAACATCCTAAAAACTCAACCAGATGACTGCTAGACTTAATTACCAAATATGGTAGTGTTGCTGGATACAGGGTCAGTGCTCAAAAAACTACAGCCTTTGTCTACACAAACAACAAACTCACTGAAAGAGGAATTGGGGAGTCAATCCCTTTCACAGTAGCACCTAGAAAAAAGAGATATCTAGGAATCAACCTAACAAAGGAAGTGAAAGACCTCTACTCTGAAAAACTATAGGACTCTGAAAACTGAAATAGAAAAGGAAACCAGAAAGTAAAAAGATATCCCTTGTTCCTGGGTAGGGAGAACCAACATCATCAAAATGGCTATACTCCCACAACTACTATACAGATTCAATGCAATTCCAGTTGAAATCCCAATGCTATCCTTCACAGAGCTAGAGAAAATAATACAAAACTTCATCTGGAAACACAAGAAACCTAGAATAGCGAAAGCAATTCTAAGCAACCATGACATGGCAGGGGTATTACAATCCCCAAGTTAAAACTCTACTATAAAGCCGCTGTGATAAAAAAAAACTGCATGGTAGTGGCAAAGTAACAGACCTGAGGACCAGTGGAATAGATTAGAAGACCCAGAAATAATTCCAGATACACTAAGCCACCTTATCTTTGACAAAGGAGCCAAACATCCCCAATGGAAGAAAGACAGCCTCTTTAACAAATGTTGCCAAAAGCTAAAAGTAAACCTATCTCTTTTACTATGCACAAAACTAAACTCACAATGGATTTGAGACTTAAATATTAAAACAGAAAAAATAAGTCTGCCGGAAAGCAGGCTAGGTAAAACTCTTGGAGACATTGGCTTAGGCAGAGACTTTATGAATAAAACCTCTATAGCAGAAGAACTAGCAGACAGAATCAACAAATGGGATCTCATCCTACTGAAAAGCTTTTGCACAGCAAAAGAAGTCACTGGCACTGCTAAAAGACAACCAACAACATGGGTAAAATTCTTTATTAGCTGTTTATCAGACAAAAGGCTATTACCTACAATATATAAAGAACTCAAACAGTTCAGCCTCCCCAAGTTTAAAGACCCAATTCAAAAATGGACATCTGAAATGAATAGACACTTCTCAGAAGCAGAAGTCAAAGCAGCCAAGAAGCATATGAAGAAATGTTCCACATCACTGGTCATTCGAGAGATGCAAATGAAAACAACACTGAGATTTCATCTCACTCCACAAAGAATGGCCACTATGAAAAATCAACCAACAATAAATGCTGGCATGGCTGTGGGGAGAAAGGAACCCTTCTCCACTCTTGGTGGGATTGCAGACTTGTACAACCATTGTGGAGATCCGTGTGGAGATTTCTCAGAAAACTAGGACTAGGGGTCCCATTTGACCCTGCTATCCCCCTGCTAGGAATATACCCAAAAGAATTTAAAAACTCACATTGGAAGGACAGATGTACACCCTCATTCATAGCAGCTCAGTTCGTGATACCTCAATCTTGGAAACAACCCAAATGCCCATCAACTGGAGAGTGGACAAAGAAGATGTGTTTTTTTTTATAAAATGGAGTATTACTCTGCCATAAAGAATGACAAGATTGAGCCATTTATGTGCAAATGGAGACACCTGGAGGATATACTAATAAGTGAAATCAATAGATCACAGATAGGCAAATTCCAGATCTTCTCTTTGACATGAACACCTGTAGATGCAAATGAGCTCTAGAAAGTATGACAGCTTTTATAGAGTGGGAAATTTCCATAGGAAATTTGGTGTGGGAATGTAATGAGGGGAAGGATTAAATATAATAATGAAAATAAAAAAGTATGTATGAAGGGGGTCGGGAGGTGTGGGTGGGTAGGAATATGGGTAAAAATGAGAATTAACTTGTGTCATATACTGGCACAAATTCCCCAATGTTATACATGATTGTGCAATGTATATAAATTGTACCAATAAAGAATTCAATTTTTTTAAAAAAACACATTTTAAAGTAGGCCATATTTCATTTCTATAGCTTCCCACATCCTTTTATTCCCACCAAAAAAAAAAAAAAGCCCTCCTTCCTTTCATACCTTCAAACTTCCAATTTAAAAAATTTCAGATACTTTAAAACCTGACTGGTCCTTCATAATTTGTTGGAATATAGGTTAACTGTTCCAGGATGTATATACTTTGTAAACAGGGAATATATCAAACAAATGTCACTTACTAGTAAGCTCAAAGGGGTAATATTAATCAGAAAACACAAAATATGTTCAAATTAAGATAGTCCAAAAACAAATTACAAAATCATAAATGAAAAAAAGACATCAGAGCAGCCAACCTCTCTCAGCCCAAAAGACCAAAGGGAGGAAGAATATATTAGAATCTAGCAGTGGAGTCACATATAGATGACTCTCTTGAGAGGAGAAATTAGAGCCAGAAGAATGAATCAGTCCAGAACAATATGAGACAAGGCCCTCTTCTCTCCAGTCTCCTGCTAGGACTCCCCATTGCTGAGTGCAAAAGGAGCCAAAAAGCTCCAAAGTCTATTGTACATAACATAAGAGCAGAAAACAGGCTGGAGAACAGTAGAAAGAAAAGAGAATAACATGAATTATGTTTAACAAAGGCCTAGGAAACATTTTTAGACAAAATCACTTCCTTCATTTTCTCCCATTCCATGCTTCTCTACTCTTGTCACCACTCCTTGTAAGTTCAGAAGTCAGAAAATTGACACAGAAGTTTTGAAGTTTTGTGTTCTGTGTCTCCTCTTCACCTTCAATATTTAAAAAAGAATATCTTGTCAACATTTTATAAAGAATCTGATTATGAACATTAGGCAGGCAAATTGCTGGGAACAGCAACACTCCTTTGTCACACACACATGGCTTAAAACCAACATCTCTCCTAGAAGACATCTCTTAAACACTGCTGTATTTGGGGGCTTTGGGTGGAAGCAAGGAAACAAGCAGGACATAAATTTAATAGAAAAAATGAACCCAAGAGTCTGATTCAAATCTCAGGAAAAGTTCTTTGCATGGAACTGGAAACCATGACTCATACTTCGGGCAGGATATGGAAGTGTAGAAAGAGACTCAACTTGAACATACACACCATGTAAATCCTACTTTACTGCCAGTTCACCTTTGAAAGACAATTCTAAATGCATTTTACAAACAGCAGTGCATTGAAAGCAAAAGAAGAAAAAGGAGTTGGCAGTGTGCTTCTTGTAGTGATCGATGTTATCTGTGGCAGCATGTCCCAGACTTGCCTATTGTTAAGGCAGATGTAACCAGCCTGTGCTTCCGCTGGGGGCCGGTAATCTTCCGAAATATATTGAATACAGCCTTGCTTAATTTGGTACTTAGTTGAACATACAGGTAGGTAGAACTGAGACCTGGGAAAATGAATTAAATTGTTCTATGACTTGAACACTGCCCATCCATTAGACACAATGAAAACTCATCTGCACCACTACATGTTGTTCTTTCAGGATACATTTTTGGGTTTCAACTTTTTTAGTGCTGGATGAAAAATGTAAAATTATATTAATATAACATAAATTTATAAAAGTTGAATAATACCCATCAGAAATTTGCCATCAAAATTCTCCTGTGAGATGTTTTCAACATCTTTTTTGTTGCAAGATACAACAATAGGTCAGGACATGCTTAAAAGAACTAGAGACACAAGTCCCAGAGAGCCTCACACTGGGGACACTCAAACATCATGGTTCTTTTCAAGAAACGTGATCTTGGTTCTTCTTTTCTTTTTGGAGCACACTGGAACACTAACCAGGAAAAAGCCACATATTTATGCTACCTTTGAGAAATTATAGCATCTTTTCTGTCTAAAAGCAAAATTTCTTGTCAGTTTGTTTCTCTCTTCCCCTTTGACTGAGGGTAGAGAGTGTTTTCTAGAAGTTCCATTTAGTCTTTATGATGCAAGACAAAAAAACTGGCGGCTGCTTAGGGAGAGAGTAACTTCCTGGTCATTCATCTCTGTGTGTGATGGTGGAATTGGTTGTCAGGCTGCAGTGTCTTCGGTTTGCAACAAAGCAAAGGGAGAAAGGGGTCTTATATCCCAGATTGAACCTATGTTAATTGAGTTAGCCAAACCTTTAAGGTTCCTCAGTTTAGAAACTTCCAAAAGTTGCAGTTCCTGTTCTGTGCACCAGTGGCTGCATCTCTGACACCCCTGTGGGCTGCTTCTCCATTTTATAAGGTCCTATGCCTATATTTTGTTGACTGACAAGTCTCTTATTTTGGATTAATTTTGGCATCCCCCTCTCTTCCTTGCTCATTCTTAATGACTTTTCTCTGACATGGCTACTCCCCTGTTCAGCCATGTTGAATCTTCCTGAGCATATTTTCAATGCAAATAGTCACCTTTCCATTTTCAGTATAAACATTCAGCATCGGGCCGGAGGGTTAGCTCAGTGGTTCCGGTGCCTGCCTCACAAGCACAAGGTCCTGAGTTTGATCACCGGTAACCACATACAATGCTGGGCGTGGAGACACGCCCACCAACTATCAACACCTCATACCACAATGCCGGACGTGGTGGCTCACGTCTGTAATCCCAGCACTTGGGATGCAGAGACAGGAGGATTGCTGAGTTCTCGGCGGCTTGCCTGAGCACCATAGTGAGCTCAGGGCCAGCCTGAACTACAAAGCGGGACCCTGTCTCAAAAGCAAAAAAAAAAAAAAAAAAAAAAATTCAGCATCAAGCAACTCAAACTGAAGATAGTGATTGGTAAAGTCATTAGTGTATAATCTGGCATCTCTCACCAAAAGTCTATGATTTGATAGCAAACTTAATGGAAGAAAAATATCCAGATTTCAAGGCCACAGAATATAACGTGTTACTTTGGAGAATTCCCCACTTGTGGTTTTTTTTCAATACAAATTACTCTAGAAACATCAGTATTCCAATACTGGACAAAATAAGAGCAGAAAGCAGGCTGGAGAATAATGGAAAGAAACAGAAGATAACATGAATTATGTCGAACTAAGTGTTAGGAAACATTTTTAGGGAAAACTACTTACTTCATCCTCTAGGTTCTAGTAACAATCGATGATATTCATTTGAGATTTTCTAAAATAATAATACCACAGGTTTGATAAAGACACCAATAAATATGAGTTAACCAGTGACTTCCACAAGTCAGGTTCTTTGAGAGGTTAAGCTTTGGCTGAGAAGAATACAAGAATATTGCTCTCCATGGTGAGAAACCAAGTTGATCACAGAGGGGGCTAGGTCTGAAAGTGCTAGTATTAAGTCCAGCAACCTGGTTCACCCTTGCTTTGAGCTTTCCTGCCTATATTTAGTTTTCTCCATCTGCCAACATGATAAAGAGTCTGAAGAGTTGCCACACCCTAGGATGTATGGACAGAGCAGCCTGTGGCACAGGGTGAGAACCTCACAAACCTACAGGCCATCAAGTTAGCCAGGAAAAAAAAGTAGTGACTTGGGATACATAGGGAACATGGAAACTGGGAGCTCCTGGAGTGAATACAGCCCTAGAGAGGACACCATTGACCAAACATGCACAGCAGGAAAGAGGGGCAAGAGTTAGTATTTATACACACAAAAATAAATGTGAAAACAAAACAGGACTTCATCACTTACTAGCCCTCTGCCATACCTGGTGGATTCCAACACTGAAGACCCTGGGGGAAAAAAACACTCATTCAAACCATGGAAGAAGTGTTTACACTTGTTTCTCTTTTTCTTCTTTCTCTGAGGAGGTGGTTGTGTTTCTTTATTATTTTTGAAACTCTGCACATTTCTTCTTTATTATTTTCTGTTGCTTTTATCTAATTCTATTAATTTTCTTTTGCTCTAATTGATCATTAATCTCACTTCTCTCTCCTCACCTTTTATTTTTCAAATTTTATTTATTTAATTTTCTTTCTCCAATTCCTTCATTTTTATTAGTATTAAGCTTTATTAAACTTTACATATTTAGTTGTCTCTATATCACATGTGTGTGTGTTCACAAATACTTCAGCTCCTGAACAGAAGCCTGTAACAAAATTTTGTTTCCATTCACCAACACCATATCAAATGATGAATATAATCTTGGCTTCCTCATATGGACACAAATGCAGCCAACAACCAGAAATGTGAAATAAATTGTTTGTGAGCCAAGTTATACATATTCAAAAAAAGCAAAATGTAAAAGAGATAATAGAAAGTAGAGAAAAGTTCAAACTCTTCCCCAAGTTACAAATTACATTGTTTAAAAAATATTTCAGTAGAGGGCTGGAGATTTAGCCCAATGGTTGTGGCACCTGCCTCACAAGCACAAGGTCCTGAGGTCAATCTCAGTAACCACATACAACAGTGTTGGGTGTGGTGACTCACACACACCAGCAATCAGTACCACATACCACAGTGCTAGAAGTGGTGGCTCACGCTTGTAATCCCAGTACTCGGGAGGCAGAGACAGGAGGATTACTGAGTTCGAGGCTTGCCTAGGCTACATAGTGAGCTCAGGGCCAGCCTGAACTACAAAGCAAGACTCTGTCTCAAAAAAAAAAATCAGTGTATATGTGTGTGTGTGTGTGTGTGCACGTGTGCGTGTGTGTAATATAAAATGGTTTCATTTATACTACTAGTTTATCTTAGTAAACGAAGTTGTGTTCTTAGATTTTTGTAAGAATCTTTTTTACTTTTTCTTGTACTCAGAGTAACTTCTTCAAAGACATTGATTACTGTAATAATTATTCTCTTACTATGTAGCTAGGAAATTTGTGTTTTCATTTTTAAAATTTCACCATGTGAATGGTCTTAACGCTTCAATGTAAAAAGACAAAATTGTAGATTGAATCAAAAAATGAAATTCAATGGTATGATGTATAGAAGAAATACATTTAGTACAAAAAAGTAGACTAAAAATCAAAGGATGGAACACACTATCCCACACAACAAGCATATTAAAACAAGCAGGAGTAGCAATAATATTTTCAGACAAAGTGGTCTTCAGATCCTAGCTCTACAACAGGAAGAGATAATAATTACAAGTATATATGTATTATTTTTAGGTAAATGGGTGCACCCTGAGACCATACTTTTCAATGAAATAGATCAGACATCTGAAATAGATTAAACATATATTTATCTATTGTATTGCTTCTCTCATGTGAGAAACTAAGAGCAAAAATGAGGACCAAAATGGATGATAGATATTAAGACATACAAAAAAAATGTTCAAATGGAAAGCAGAATGAGGAAAAGAGGAAGAAGGGAAGAAAGGAAAAGAAAAAGAGACAAAGAAAGAAAAATGAAACCAAGGCCTATAAATTCCCTATGATGTAAGTGATCAATATATATTACAAATATGTACTAATAAAAAATAAAGTTAAATAAAATAAATATATACACCCAAATACTAGTGCACCCAAATTCAAATAATAAATACTACCTGACATAAAAGATCAAATGAAAATTGATACAGTTATAGTGGATGACTTCAATACCCCACTATCACAAGTAAACTACATTTTAAAAATCAGCAAATAAATGTCAGAGTTGAATCCTACCTTGGAAAAATGGACTGAATTAGTATGTACAGAGCCCACTGAAAAAAAAGATACATATTCTTCTCAGCAGCACATAGTTACTCCAAAACAGACCACATACTAACCTATAAAATATGATTAAATAAAGACAAAAGAATTAGAATTTTCCATACATATTATCAGATCATAGTGAAATGGAACTAAAAATCAATGGAAGAAGAAACCACAGAAGCTATTCAAATACATAGAAGATAAACAATATGTTCTTCCTGACAGAAATTTAGCTCAAGTGGTACTGAACCTACCTTGGTAACACAAGGGACAAGTTTGATCCCCAGTACCACACAAAAAAAGGCTATAAAAATGTTAAATACCCCAATATTGATCTGTGAAATTGAAAATGATATTTAAAAAAAACTACCGAGGGGCGGAGATTCAGCTCAGTGGTTCTGGTGCCTGCCTCGCAAGCACAAGATCCTGAGTTTGATCCCGGGTAACCACATACAATGCTGGGCATGGCAACTCATGTCCACCAGCAATCAATACCACATACCACAGTGCCGGATGTGATGGCTCACGGCTGTAATCCAGCACTCGGGAGGCAGAGACAGGAGGATTGCTGAGTTCTAGGTTTGCCTGGGCTACACAGTGAACTCAGGGCCAACCTGAACTACAAAACAAAACAAAAAAAAACTACCGATAAAGAAAACTCCCAGTCTTGCTAGCTTTACTGTTGAATTCTACAAAACATTTGAAGAAGAGTCAACACTACTAGCTCTGAAATTCCTTAATGAAATCAAAAGGGAATTAGTACTCCCAAATTCATTCTTGGAAGCAACCATTACACTGATTTCAAGAGAAGAAAAAGACCTAACCAAAAAAGAGAACTATAGGCCAATCTCCCTAATGAAGCAAAAATCCTCAATAAGATATCGGCAAACAGAATACACAGAAATATCAAGAGGATCATACACTCTGACCAACTTGGATTCATCCCAGGAATACAAGGATGATTCAACATATGTAAATCAGTAAACATAATACACTACATTAACAGACTCCGGGACAAAAAAAAAATATGGTCATCTCAATGGATGCAAAAAAAAAATCATTTGGCAAAATCCAACACCCATTAGTATATCCTCCAGATGTCTCCATTTGCACCTAAATGGATCGATCTTGTCATTCTTTCTGGCAGAGTAATACTCCATTTTGTAAAAAAAAAAAACATCTTCTTTATCCACTCTCCAGTTGATGGACATTTGGGTTGTTTCCAAGATTGAGCTAACACGAACTGAGCTGCTATGAATAAGGGTGTACATCTGTCTTTCCAATGTGAGTTTTTAAATTCTTTTGGGTATATTCCTAGCAGGGGTATAGCAGGGTCAAATGGGACCTGTAGTCAGAGTTTTCTGAGAAATCTCCACACGGATCTCCACAATGCTTGCACAAGTCTGCAATCCCACCAAGAGTGGAGAAGGGTTCCTTTCTCCCCACAGCCATGCCAGCATTTATCATTGGTTGATTTTGTGATTGCGGCAATTCTTTGTGGAGTGAGATGAAATCTCAATGTTGTTTTCATTTGCATCTCTCGAATGACCAGAGATGTTGAGCATTTCTTCATATGTTTCTTGGCTGCTTTGACTTCTGCCTCTGAGAAGTGTCTGTTCATTTCAGTTGCCCATTTTTGAATTGGGTCTTTAAACTTGGGGAGGCTGATCTGTTTGAGTTCTTTATATA
>PVIC010017110.1:0-22583 GCA_004025085.1 Thryonomys swinderianus
GTGTGTGTGTGTGTGTGTGTGTGTGTGTGTGTGTGTGTGTTATCTGGATGATTAAGAGCCAGAGAGCAAACAGCTATCTCAATGTGAATGTCAGGCACTGAGCCACGCAGGGAGGGGAATTTGTTGTTCATCTGGATGAATTTCACTGGTTATAGGACCTATCCTTTACCAAGCTTGCCATAATCCTCTTTTGTTCTCTTTGTTTCCCTTTTCTTGGCTTTTCCTCACTTTCAGCTCCTCATCATACCTTCTCCTTTTGTCACACAAAAGTCTGGGATACCACCACTAGGAAAAGGCTTTCTGAAATGAAAGAAGTGACAAAACTCAGTGCTTGTTCAGTTTTCCATGAATCACTCAGGGTAGTGTTTCTCATCCACTAGAAGCAAGAACCTGCTGAAATAGACTGAGACCCTGCTTGAGCCATAAAAGGGTCGAGGGACAGTAGGCTTTAGTATTTCCAGGTTGGATTCCAGAAAAAGAAATGAGAAAAAAACCTAGGAAACACTTCAAATGTTGAAATACTACATTGGTGAATAAAAGGTTAATTTTTTTTTGCTTTTAATTTGAATTTTACCAACTTGATGTGTGGCTGCCAGTAGAGGTGCTTGAGATAAAAATAGGGAAGATAATTAGTTCTTCACCCATGTAGTTTGATGGGTGGAATATTTCAAAGCATGGAATGGGGGCAACATGGAGGAGAGAGGAAAGGGAGTGTTTTCAATGTCTGTGCCACCAACCCCAACACTGCCTGAGGGAGTGTGGGCTGTCAGGGATCCTTATTCCTCTCTCCCCTGCTTCTGGGCCATCTCTGAAGTTTTGAAACCTTTCTTCATTCCTGCTCCTCAAGCAAGACAAGATGCCTAACCATTGTCCTGAGCTGATCAGCAGATAGCTGTGAGGGAGGAGGGATAGGACTTGATCAGTCTCCTAGGAGATTCCTCTAACACAATTCCCACATATTGTGCTTTAAAATAGGTGTGAAGGGAAGTCAGCCTATATGTGGGAATAGAAGGATTGCTGCGGGGAGCAGGAATATTGCCCTGGACAGAAAGTTCCTCTCCCTGCATGGCTCAGTGCCTGACACTCATGGAGGTAGCTGTTTATTCTCTGGCTCTTAATAAGATACATCATCTAGGAAGGTAACCTATACATTTCTAATATCTTCAGAGAAAAGTCCTTCCAAAGATGTTCTTTTCCTTAATGGAACCTATTGCATAAAAAATAGACAGGAAAAAAAGCAAAGTCAAGAGGTCCCAAAGTAAGGAGGGAGAAATTGACCAAGCTCACTCTTGTAGATGTAAGACTCTAGAACCAAGTTCAATTTCTTATTTATCTCAATTATCTAGCTGTATCTGGCACCTTAAAGAGACTTGGTAGGAGAAGGAACAAACATGTCTCTGCCTTTTGGTTTTCATTGTCTGATCTGTAGGCCTAGGAAGTGGGTGCTTGGATCCTTTGATTTATATGGGTTTTCCCAAACCCTGAGGTTTGGGAAAACATTCCACCATCGAGAGTTTTGCTTTATTCAAGTACTGCTTGCATTATCCATTACTTCTTCTTTTATCATTTTTTACAGCTTACACTGTGTCTTAATTACTTTTATTGTTGCTCAGACAAAATACCTGACACCCAAAGTTAAATGAGGAAAAGTTTATAGCAGCTTACAGTTTTTGATGGGTTGACTCTAAGGCAAGGTGGCAAAGCAGAGGGGCATTACAGAGAAGATGCAGTTCATGGTGTGTAGAGGACAGCAAAGCAGAAGCCAATAACCAGCAAAATAGCTAAGCAACAAGTAACAACAGAAACCTTCTTTCTGTCTCTTCTGTTATATCCAGGATACCCACACTTAGGGTGAGTAGCATTCACACCCTTAATCTTAGTATTGCACCATGAATCAATCTGAGCATCACCTTAAGGCGAGCATCACACACTTCAGTCCAATCACCTCCAAAAACCCTACCTGTGATCTCACGAGGCTTTGGAGGGACATCTAGATATAAGCTACAGCTGCTTGTGAGTTAATTTTAAGAAGAAGCTGCAGTACTATCATAAAGAAAAACTGTTATTATTTGCTATAATATTAGGCACACATGAGTACATATGAGTGTGACTATACATCATTAGATAATTCTCTATGTAGTACTGCTAGCCTCCTCCATGCCTCGGTCATGTGCAGACAGCACCTACAGAACACCATAAGCCCTGATCCAAGAGGAGGGAAAGCAGAGCCCAGGAGGGAAGGTAGGGGTGGCAATTATGTTTGGGCTCTCCTATCCATAAGTTCTTGTTCCTCTTATCCTTATGATCTCTCTGTGGAGTGAAGTAGGAGCTGGCAGGGGTTATTACACAGATGGATAACCTGAGGCTCAGCTATTAGTGACCCACCCGAGATCAAATGGTCAGTTTCCCATGGAGATAGTACTAGAATGGAGGTCTTAGTATTAGCCGAACTGCTCTCTGCCTGCCTCTGAGGGAAGGTGTGACCAAGAGCTATTAGCCTGGAATTGTAAGAGCTCATGGAACTCAGTTGGGCCAAGCTCCTAGTGTCCCAGGAATCCATTCCACAGTATCCCTACCAGATGTTTCTCAGTCCTTGGTCTGTACCCATATTCTTTCTTAAGTGGTGGATAGTACTTAGCCTCCCAGAGCAATCTATTTCACTCCTGAAGAGCATGGGCAACTGGAAAGTATTGTTGTTTTGGTTTATTTGTTTGCTTGTTTTTTGATTGCAGAGTCTCCCTATGTAGTCCAGACTAACCATAAAAACACTATGTAGTCCAAGTTAGCCTCAAACTTCTGATGATGTTCCTGCCTCAGCTTCTCAAGTGCTAATATTTACAAGCATGTGTCACCTGGCCTGTGAGTGGAAAAGTCTTGAAACTCCATATGATCTTCATTAGGCTTCTGCTAGTCTTGACCCCATCTTAGCTTGATATAGCATAGTATCTGCCACAAGTCTCATTCACTATCAGAAGCCAGGCTTTTGTCTCACAGGAGTACATGTCCAGGTTTTCTGGCCTATCAAAAGAAGGTTCCTCCCAGGCTCTATGTTTTTAAGAAACTCATCAGAACTAATTTAGTGGTAAAACCCACATAACAATCTTACCATCTTATCTAAGTGAACAGATCATTGGCATAAGTACACTCACGTTATTTTGCAAACATCCCCACCATCCGTTTCTACAACCTTTCATCTCCCCAAACTAAGACTGTTCCTATTAAACACCTGCTCCCTGTTCTCTTCCCCCTACTCCCAGCCCCTGGTAACTTTTTAAAAAATTCTTTATTGGTACAATTTATATACATCTCACAATCACACATAACATTGGGGAATTTGTACCGATATATGACACAAGTTAATTCTCATTTTTACCCATATCCCTACCCACCTACACCTCCCCACCTCCTATATACATGCTCTTTTATTTTCTTTCAGAATCATATTTATTCCTTCCCCTCATTACATTCCCACACCAAATTTCCTTTGGAAACTTCCCATTCTACAAAAACTGTCATATACTTTCTAGAGCTCATTTGCATCTACAGGTGCTCATATCAAAGAAAAGATCCAGTGTTTCCCTATCTGTAATCTATTTATTTCACTTATTAGTGTGTCCTCCAGGTGTATCCATTTGCACATAAATGAATCAATTTTGTCATTTTTTATGGCAGAACAATACTCCATTTTATAAAAAAAAACACATCTTCTTTATCCACTCTCTAGCTGATGGACATTTGGGTTTTTTCCCAAGATTGAGCTATCACAAACTGAGCTGCTGTGAACAATGGTGTACATCTGTCTTTCCAATGTGATTTTTAAAATTCTTTTGGGTATATTCCTAGCAGGGGGATAGCAGGGTCAAATGGGACTCCTAGTTCTAGTTTTCTGAGAAATCTCCACACAGATCTCCACAATGATAACTTTTATTCTACTTTCTGTTTCTATGAATTTGACCACTCTAGGAATGCCATATAAATGGATCTGTATCATATTCATCATTTAATACCTGATTTACTTCACTTAGTGTAATGTCTTCATGATTCAACACCATCATGACATGTATAAGAATTTAATTTTTAAAGCATAAGTAATAATTCATTGCATGTATATGTCACTTTCACCTATCGATGAACATTTGGATTATTTCCTCCTTATGGCTGTGAATAAAACTGCTGTGAACATGGGTATACAAATACTTGCCCAAGTCACTCTTTTCAACTCTTTGCCTCCTAGAGAGGATGAGACTGAGAGCCATTAGCCTGGAATTAGGGGGAGGGAGTACTCAGGAGGGAAAGTAGTTCAGATGGCAACTCTATTTTAGCTTTTGAAGAAGTGCCATATTGTTTTCTGCAGTGGTTGAAGCATTTTACATTCCCACCAGCAACATAAGAGAGCTCTGATTTCTCTTCATCCTGGCTAATACTTCCTATTATTTATTTTATAATACCATTCTAATGGGTGTGAAGTATCTCTTATAGTGTAATTTTAATCAGTCTTTCCCTGGTCATTCATAATATTGATCATCTTTTCATATGCTTCTTGTTAATTTCTGTATCTTTTGTGGGGAAATAACCATTTAAGTTCTTCACCTATTTTTAAAGATCAAAGTGTTTTGTTTGTGTTTATTGTTGTTAAGTTGCAGGGGTACTTTATTTTTCTACATAATATTTTATTAGATATGATATTTATAAATATTTCTCTTGCACCCTATTTTACTGTTGATCATTTGGCTGTATCCATGAGAGTTTATTTCTGTTCTGTTCCACTGGTCAATATGTCTGTTTTTAGGCCAGTCCCAATACTGCTATTTTATAGGAAGTTTTATAATCAGAAAGTGTTGGATCTACAATTTTGCTCTTTTTCAAGATGACTTTGGCTAGTCAGCTTCCCTTGATGTCTCATTTCTTTTAACACATTATAAATAAATAGTCATTAACTATTATAACAGTGACAATACTACACTGAACGTGCAGTCAAAGGGCACCTGTTCACTTGGCAGAAAGGAGGAAAATGCTAACTTCCAGGTATTCAGTTCTTGCCCAGGAATGAAGGTCCCTGGAGAAACAGACTGATCCTCCTGACTCATTCCTGTATGAATCAGCAGGAGAGGGTTCCAGTCTTGACTGGCTCCCTCCAGCAACTCACTGGGATGGTCCAGGCAGGCAGCTTGCACAATTGAGCACTTCAGACATGCACAGAGGCTGCACAGGGGCTTTGCCACCAATCTTATGATTCTCTCTCGCTTAGAGTGGGCGTCAGGGGTTCTGGCATCTTCTGGAGCCTGTGAAAGGTTGGCAGCCACCTTCCCAGCATATCTGCATTTATTGTACCCAGGAACATGGTCCTGGCTATGGAACTGCTACAGAAGTGCCATGAAATTTCCTCCTTGCCATCTGTCTGCTAGCATCCCCTCCATTGCCAGAGATGCCAACTCCCTTCTTAGAGGATTCATTCCAGCTTGCTTGGAATAGCTTCACTCTCTTGACAACCAGGGATCCAGAGGAGCAGAGTAGCTGTGGGGATATCCTCACTGGTGACCCCATGGCTGCAAACTAAGCTTGGTTTCTTGCCCTAGAAGTGCCATCTTTAACCACAACTCCTCACCCACTGTGGCTTCTCGACAGGGGTGTGGCTCTCACATATCTTAAGATGGCCAAATACCTGAGGAACACCGTATTTAGGATGCTACTATTCACCTCTGTGGGCTCTAGCTTCTTGCTATGTGTCTGTTTCTCTCCTCACCCAAGCTCAGGCTGCACCAAGTGCCAGGGTAGCACTTGAACTTCCTGCCCAGCAGGAAGACAGCAGCAGAGATGGAGAGAGCATTTCTGAGGGCAGAGACTTGGGCTCCATTTTGTCCTGTCAGCAACTGGGTCACTTTGGCAGGCCACTCCTCTCATCTCTGTTTCCTCATCTGACTAGAAGTCTGGACTGGCTATCCCCTGATGTCTTTCATAGTGCTGACTTTCTCTGGCATTCTGCTACGAGCCACTTTGTCTTTCTTGTCTGCTTCCCGTTTCCTGATCCACTGATTTCAACACTTGCTGCTTTGATGTTTTCACTTGTGGTGTGACATGCAGACTACTGCCCAGCCTCTCTGTCCCTGGGGAAGCTCAGGAAACTTCCTGAAGCTGGGGTGAGGTGGGAGAAAATATGGAAGGATGTGTGAAATCTGAGTAGGGAAGGTCTGATGAGTGATGTTATCTCTCCAGGTAGATCTGGAATGACTCAGCTTTGGATCTTAAAGGAGCTAGCGGTCTGTACCTGGTCAAGACCAGTGTAGGATTTCACTGCCAGTATGATGTCACTTCCTGCTTTCCGATCAAGCAGCTGCCCACAACCCGGTGTCAACTCACAAACTCTCTGGCTCTGAAAAGTTTAAGATGGCTGTATGGCTTAAATTAAAATGAGCCCACACCACGCCACCTTAGGACAGCTCTGGCAATTGAGCGGGAGAGAGACCTCTGAAGCCAAGAGCTGCAGTCCAGCTGGTCTCGGGCTGTTCACACCCCAAGCTGTCAGAACCCTGACACGATGACTTAGAAATGGTTCAGATGTGGCCTTAGAGGAGAGAAGGCTCTTCCATTCACAGGCCCAGCCTTGTGGGGTCTGATCCTGCCCTGGCTGTTAGTGGGAATCTCTCTCCCAGGCTTTTTTAAGGATAGTCCTTGTGCTATAGGGCAGTTAATCTTCTTTGGTGGATTAATAATAAATAGAGCTAGAGCCAGTTTTGTCATGTGCTTCAAAGAGACCAAGGGACCAGTTTTTAGAGGAAGGAGCGCTCACAGAAGAAGCAAGGCCTTGGTCAGGTGAGGGAGAAGCTTGCACATGGGGGCACTATATTCGTCTAAACCCTGACTGAGTCTGGAGCAAGTGAGTTGGCTTTTTCTTTGTTCCTTATGTCCACTGGGACAGCCACTGCTGAGGACTGAAAAAGGTATAGGGGCTGAGGATAGGAAGAAGCCCAACCGCTTCTTCCCACTAGTATGAGTATTTCACTAGGTGACTGGGTTATAATTTCGTTACCACCCTGGTTATAATTTCATATGCCGCATGATGATTATCACTTATCCCCAGATAGGTGCACAGTCTCAGCAAGACCAGAGTGGGCAGGGCCCAGGGTGCGTTTATGGAGGGGCCAGAATATGGAAAGGCCTGAGAGGAACAAATTAAGGACATGTGCAAATCATATTGACCTGCAGTGGATCATGGACCCTCCAGACCACTGCGTGGTACAAAAGCAAAAGCAGAAATGAAAGTAGCCTGATGAGCAGTGCATAAAACACCTGTCATGAGGGCTTTGCTAGAGAAATTAGTATCCTGACTTATTCTCAGATTCTTTTGAAAAATATCATAGTGTAATTAAAATATTACAAAAGCACACGAGACTAATATATGTCCTGAGTTACACTTCTGGCCTTGCAACCCAGTAGCAGTGGGACCCAGGGCAGGTCGCTGGTTCTCTCCCAGCCTACTTCTTCCTCTGCAGAGTGGTTGGACTGGTGTCCTCAGGGGCCTCTGGGGAATTAGTGGAGTGCAGATGGGCCCAGGGCCAGCCCCCCTCCACAGGCACAGGAGACTGGCTTTGAGCCTTCCCTCCCTCTGTGGGTCCCTCCCTGCCATTTCATCTGCATGGCCTCCACCCCCATCCCAAGCATGTGGTGTTGGGTTCTCATTCTTTGTTCTAGTTCCTCCCTGCTAAAATGTTTATGAAGTTCAAGAATATGTATCAGCTATGGTATAATATAATGCAGCAACCAATTCAGTTTAGTACTTAAACTACAATTTGTTGGTTGTAAATCTGAAAATGCACAATGTCAAGAAAAAACAAACAAAAAGCTCTGGTTCTGTGGCCCTACCATGTATGTCAGAGGAGCAAAGTGCAGCTCTGTGCACCCCCAACTTGGATGGAGAATCGGGGGAAGAGCACAAGGACCTGGTGCTGCAGAGGTGCAGAGTCTGTGCTCAGCAGACGGGCAGCATCAGGCTGCTGCTCTGGGGGTAAGTGCTTGATGTTTCCCTCCGTCCAGGCCGAGGTTGGTTATGAGATGCTTGGACTTCGGGGCCACTCAGGGCCAGGCTCTCCTCTGGGATCCGGCCGGGCTCACACAGACAGCTGGCAATAGGCTGGTGGGTCTGCCAGCAGCTGACATGGCAGGGCAAGCTCTCTTCCCAACCCCACTTTCTCTTCCTTACATTTATTTCCCCATCACCCAACCCAGCTGTCAACACCATCCAGGGCTCCTTTTGCTGTGTTACTGCCTCGGAATGGCTGGTAACCACCTTTGAAGGAGGTGGCCCCAGGCCCGCGAGGACAGGGCCGAAGGCTCCAGGGTGGGCAGAGTGGGCCAGCCCTGAAACCTTCTCCTCCCTGGAACTTCCCAGCAGCTTCCCGCCCACTCCATCTGCACCTTCCTGCAGAAAGTCATCTCCGGAAAGAGTGGGAAGAGAGAACCGCTCGGAATGAGGCCCCAGGGAGGCATATCAGAGAATTTTAGGACTGGAAGGGACTTTGTCCCTCCCCCTCCACTTTAGAGAGGAGGAAACAGACACCCAGCAGAGTTAAGCAACCCGTTCCCGGTCAGACAGCAGGACTGTGGGGCAGAGTGGGAACCTTGGGCTCGTGACGCTGCCTCATGCTTCTCCACTGCCAGGCTTAGCACAGTCATTCAGTGATTCAATGAATGAATTATTTTGGAATCTTCTACACACCAGAGCCTGTGTTCAGGGTGAATACATAAAGCTCCTTCTCTCTAGGGGCTTCGAGACTAGAGGGGAAAGAGTCAGGCCAGGGAATCACAACACAGCGAGACTGCTGTAGGTGGAGACGACCCAGGCCAGGGCAGCAAAATGGGGGAAACTGGGAGGGCTTCAGGGAGGAGGTGATGCCCAGCTGACTGCACAGTGCAAAGGAGTTTGCTAGGCTTTCAGCAGGTCGAGGACCCTTGGGAGGACAACGGGCTCTGTTGGCACCGTGTCTCATTCACCCTCCAGCCTACAGCTTCACTGTGGTCCCACCCCCGCCCCCAGAACCACCGTCACCCTTCTCCTTCTATCTACTACCCAGAGCTTTTGGTGCATGCATGGAGTCGTACACTTGCCCTAAACTTGATTATTTTGATCTTTATATAGCTGTTGCAAAGAGTCTTTTCTATTGATGGAAATGGCATGTTCTCTATGCTACAATTTGTACCTCTGAAATCTGAACTTGGAGACACGGGCTTGGCCCTATCTGGCTGTGGGCGCCATGCCAGCACCAGTGGATTCTCGGTGAGACCCTCCTCCGGAGTTCCAGGTGCTGGCCAGACCGAGCCCAGTGAGAGTCCTCCTTCCTCCGGCTGGAGGTCTCCTGGCGGCTCTGGGGTCTATTTCCTTTTCCCTCCACCCAGTCTCCGTCCACCCTCCAGCTTGACCGCTATCCTGACCAGTCCCGGAGCTACCAGAGCAAATCCAGCTCAAAGGGAACAGAGGTTGGCAGGTGTTCTCAAGGTCCCTTCCAGATGACAGTGGACAAGACTTATTCAAACGCTGGTTTCCGGCAACTTTAATCTTTAGTTTTAAATCACAGGAAAGATGTATGATCACGGTAAAAATTCAGAACTACTGTACAAATAGGAAAAAGAAGAATAAAAAAATTCTAGCACAATTCCATCTCCCAAAAATGATAGTAGGCAATTTTTATTCAGGTGTGAGGTGTTAGTGTGTGTTAGGTGTTAGGCGTGAGTATCAACAAACTGTTGAAATACTCATCTTTCTCTCCCCCTCTTCTCCTCCTTTTTCCTCCACCCCTCCCTCCCTCCCTCCCTCCCTCCCTCCCTCCCTCTCTCTCTCTCTCTCTCTCTCTCTCTCTCTCTGTCTCTCTGTCTCTCAACCCTATGAAGGGTCACTATTATCACCCTTATTTTGCAGATGTAATTTGTATACACCTGTGGAGTCAAGAAGCTAGACAGATGCTTGAACTCCCTATGGAAGTGAAGAAAGGAGTGGAGTATTTTTTCTTCATTACTGCTTACTGTGACTATTTTAATGTCACTATAATTCAGGGCCTACGTTTGATCACATGTTCATGTCAGAGGAGAACTCCAGCCACCAGGAGTTTGGGAGTGGGGCACTGTGGGCTTGTGAAATGGGTACTTCTGAGAGCCTGGAGTGTGAGCTGCACCTAGCAGATGGGTGCAAGGTTGGTGAACAGTCTTTGTGTATGATCCTGAGGACCCCAATCTAGGCTTTGTCCTGACCATGTGAACTCGTTCAGGTTTCTTAACCACCTGCCTTTGTTGCCACTCTGTCAAATGATAGCGATGGTATCTACAGGGCCCCATCTTGTGAGGGTTACATGAAATGTTGGACTTGACTCTCCTCGGAGATCCTCAGGTAGTGTAATTTGAGGTTTTGATTATCTTGATACTTGAGTGTGTATAAAGGACAGTGTTTGCAAGGGTGGGGTATCTAGGGAAAGCAGAAAATCCAGTGTCCCATATTCTAGACACTGAGTAAAGTTGAGAAAAGAGGAGAGACTGAGGTGTTGAGAAGGAAAACGAGGAAGATGGCCTGGGATCTTTGTCAAGTGTCTTGCCTATGGGCCCTGGAGTTGGGAGTATATTCCCAAGGACCTGGTGGGGCTTGGAAGAGTCTGAGCAAGGAGAAGATGGGAGGGAGGTCTGGACCCTCCCACTAGGAATGGGAGACACTGGAGCTGGTAGGGTCTGGGTAAGAGATGAGCGGTCTCCAGAGGGAGGAAAAGGAGACTAAGTCAGATTCTTGTCACTGTGAAAAAATACTTAAGAAAAACAGCTTCAAGGAGGAGAGATTTAGTTCAGCTCATGGTTTCTGAAGTTTCCCTCCATGCTTACTCAGGGTGGATGCTTCCAGACCTGAAACATGGCGGAAGGGCACACTGGAGGGAAGCTGTGTGCCTCGAGGCTGCGGGGAAGCAGAGAGAGGTAGAAAGAGCCACAAAGGAAGGGGGGGCAGGAAGGACGCTCAAGGGCCTGTCCCCATAGGCCACTGCCTGCTGCTGTTTTCATCGCTTCTAACAATACCATCCAGCTGTGGGCCTTATCAGTGGATTAACTCCTTTGGGGACCCAGTGCTCTCAAGGCCCCACTTCCCAGCACGGTTGAGCACTGGGGGACATTTTGTATTTAAATCATAACCCAGGCCTTTTGCAGGCAGTGTGGGGGGGGGCAGTTTTAGGCCTGTCGGCATTCTCTGGTTCGTGGGTGACCCAGACCTGCTCAACTCGCCCACCCCACATTCACCTCACTTGTACAGGCTCAAGTGAGGCACCTTCCCCTGCGGCTGGGAGAGAACATTCCTCCTTCCCCCAGCTCCGGGGCAGCCCCGCTCAGTTGCTCTCCCTCTCCATTTTCATCTTCTCCCACGCACCACCTGTGCCATCTCACTTCTAACGCCTTGGCTTTCTGAGAGCGGAAGTGAGGGGTGTCGGGTGTGAGCCACTGCAGACTCACTGTCGCGAGGGTAAAATCGGGCCTGGTCAGCCTCCTTCCAACCCCCTTCCAACCCCTTCTCCAGCCTTCAGCTGCCAAGATGACTAAAGCCATGTCCCACTTACAGGGCATCTGGAGATGGGTGAGAGGCAGGGCAAGAAACTCCGTGCAGTGGTTCATTCATGATTCTCTGCTTCCCCATAAGCTGGGTCCCTGTGCACATCCTTGAAGCTCACTTCGTGCTGGGGGTGGGGTGATCCCTTCCGGGGACCACAGAGGCTCAAACTAGGGCACGCACGTGACTTCTGCCATCCAGAGCATGTGGACAGCTTAGCCAGGTTCAGCATTATGCGCTGCACCAGGACTTGGGGTGGCCTGCTCGTCCCTGTGTGCAGCCCCCCACCCCCCCCAGGGCACCTCTTTGTGGATGAGCTCTGTCACTGCTGCGCACTAACTGTTCCAGACAGCACAGGGGAGGCTGCGGGGGCGGCTGGCGCACCAGGCGCAGGCAGGCAGCTCGGGCCTGCCAGCGCCTGCCCTTTCTGGAAGCCCACGCAGGCAGCTTCCGCAGGCCTTCAGGGACAGGTTTTTCTGCTTGAACAGGGTGACCTGAGCCTCTGCCGTGAACCTGCTGAGCAGAAGCAGGACAGTGCTGGAGTAGACACCCTTTGCTGAAGACCTCGAGCCAGGACAACTGTCTTTAGGCCGCAGCCAACTCTATGGGCTCAGTACCCAGCCCAGTTCTATTTGGTTTGAGAAGACATGGTAGGATCAGCTTAATAATCCCCAGGGTGTATTGTGCAAAGCAAGGCTCAAATTAGTTTGATTTTTCTAAGCTTATACCAGACTTTAAGGGTGGAAGAATGTTACTGCCTTCAGGAGGGTTGCTGGCCTGGAAGTAAAGGTCCGGTACTGCCCAGGTGCGACTTGGTAAGGAGCCTGCAGATTTATTATAACTATTATCCAACAGATGGCAGTAAAGTGTCTCACGGAAGGGATTTTTTTCCCCTTACTCACACAAAGGTCCTAGGCATCGACTTATGGTGGCCCTGACACAAGGCCAAGGAGAAATCAGTTCTAGAGGACATTTTATAATATACCAAATGGGAAATCACAAGGCAACTCTAGCGCTGACTTGGGGGACAGTTCCTTACCTCAGCGTCTCGTTAGGCTCTTTCTCCAGTGCTTACTTACTCTTCCTTGGAAGAAGAACGAACACTTTGTTAGCTCTTTTTGAACTCGACCTTCATTTCTCATCTCTGTTCCCTGCTCACTGTCAGCCAGACTGTGTCAGGGCTGGTGCTGTCGTCTGTCTTCACTTTCGGGATGCCCAGACCAGGTGCATTTATTTACCATACTCAAGGAGCCTCCAGGCTTAGAGTGGCCACATGACTCTTGTGGGGTAAGGGAATCCAGCCTTGCACATCTGCACCTGCACTGGACAAGTATGTCCCAACAAGGAGAGGGAACTGGCCACCCACTTGCAGAGTGCTGGGCTGCCTCACCATCGGTCAGATTATGTGGTTACCCAGCAGCAAACAATAGACAGCCTCGTTCCCATCCTAGTCCCCAGAGAGCAGAGCTTCCCACAGCTCCTGCCTAGAAACACACATAGATCACTGTCTGAAAGCACATAGTCCAGGCCAAGGGCTGCAAACTGTGACCCAGAGCCCAACTCAGTGTAGACTACAAGCTACCAGTGGACTTTATGTTTTTAAAATAATTAAAATCAAAAGAAAAACACTTCATAACACATAAAAATTCTGACATTCAAGTGTCAGTGTCCATAAATAAGGCTTTATTGGGACACAGTTCCATGCATTTGTTCACATAGTACTGCCTACACCTGTAGGGCTGAGTCATTGAGACAAGACCACATGGTCCACAAACTCCAAAATAGTTCCTACGTGGCACTTCTTAGAAGAAGTTTGCTGACCACTAGCATAGGTCTTGGGAGGCCACGGAGTTTCTTGGGAAGAGCTCTGGATACAAAAACAAGAGGCCTGGGCATGAGCCCTTCTTACATTGTTACAGATGTGTATCTTTAGCAACTCACCTCACCCTCTGAGTCTGGGTTTCCTCATCTCTAAGCACAGAGTCAGCAGCACCTTGGCTCCTATATCATCATAAACCCAGGATATCTAGGTGGTTCGCGAGCTTCAAACACCTATGAGAATGTTTAGCAGCATTTGCCTTAGAAGATGGGTCAACCATGGCATTTTTCATAGATGAGAAGGAGGCTTTGCCTCCCAGGGAAGCCTTTTAGCCCTTTCTGTCATCATTTGTCTCCCCATCTCCTGTTCACCTTGGCCTTTGGGTAAGGTTTGCAGGACTCACCTTTCCTTTCCCCTCCTTCAGGTGGGCTTCCAGTTGTCAGCCAGTTTAAAGGTGAACATTTTGTTCCCTTACCAATTTCCAGATCTGAGAGGTGAAGGCAACATACGGAACCCCCTAGATGACAACATCTGTATTCATGACCCTTGAGTCACAGGAAACCGAGGTGGGGCAAGGTGGGAGTGGCTTTTATGCGACTATGTGGAAGGAAGGCTCCCTGCACTGCACTGAGTTTGCCAACAGCGAGAGAGCACTCTGCTCTTATGCAGCCACATTATTTGCTTCACTTATCAACAGCTGGGGCTGGGCCCTGGGGCTTGTTTTGGAAGGTGACAACTTAGTATGGTGGTCTGCTTGAGGAGAGAATGTGAAAAAAAAAAAAAGAAGTGGAAAAGCTAATAACCTTCATTGTCCAAGCATGGGGCCTTTTGAAGAGCAGTTTTGTGAGGCGTACCCATTCACCCATATTCTAGCTCCTATCTCTTCCTTGGTGTGTGGCTGGCAGTCACCTAACACACAGGGAGCCTACTGTTCACGCAGCCAGCAGTGGTGAGTGACTCACGATAATGACAATTCGTGCATTGCTAAGGAGGAAGGTGAATGGTGTGGTAACTACTTTGGGGTGTTCGTTCTTCTCTCCTTAAGATCCTAAAAAGCTAAGGTTTTCTCTGGTCTTATTCCCAGGTAACAAGTATGAAATCAAGGTGTATACTGGTGATGTGATTGGTGCAGGTACAGATGCTGATGTCTTCATCAATATCTTTGGAGAATATGGAGACACAGGTAATGGGGCTGACTTTTTTCTTCACAAGCCATGCCTAGTACTCCTTCTTAGATGAACTCTCAGTCCCAGCAGAAGGCAATTTAAGCCACCTCTGAACTCCTCTGTTGAGTATCTTTGTTAAGTTGGTGTGTATATGTGCATGCAGTGTGTTTTCAGAATAAAGGATGTCTAATTTAGGGTTTGATTAAAATTGTCCTGCATCCTAGACTATGGACAACCCCAAATTCAGGTCCACATTGCAGGGAACCCATTCTCATTTACTGTTTTGATCTCCATGTCTCAGTTACTTTTTTCTTGTTGCTGAGACAAAATACCTAACATCCAAAGTTAAAGAAAGCTCATAGTTTAACCCATTGGCTATAAGGCAGGGTAACTTGACAGAGTGGCATCTGAGAGGAGAAGTTCATGGAAAGCAGAAGACTGCAAGAGCAAGCAAGCAAGAGCACAAAATCTTTTGGCCCCTTTTGTCTTATCCAGACTACTGGGTTTAGGGCGGTGCCAAACCAATCATTCACATGTAGTGTAGCGGTTTAGTAATCACACACCTTTAATGCCAGCATCATACACTCTAGATTCAGCTATCTATGACTGCATGAGCCTTTGGGGGACATCTAGACCCAAACCATAACACTCCATAAGCTTCAGGCCTGTCTGAGCTATACTTTGAATTACAGCTAGGTCTGTCTGATTGAATGCAGTGGTTTGGAGAAGACCCAAAAAGAGCAGGGAATAGAATTAGACATGATCTTGCAGGTGAAGCAGGAACAATACAAATATGGCTGCAGGTAGGAAGGTCAGACCAGTGGACTGAGGCAGGTGGTTCTTTACTGCTTCTGCCAATTTAGTTGAATAATACAGGAGTCAGAAAAGCAATAGGACATGAGGATTTGGGATGTAATATATTAAAGAATTCTAAATGTATTACTGGGCTTGTAAGGAATAAAAAAAAAAAAGACCTCTCCAGGTGCCAACAATGAAGAGGGAACTCAAAACCAAAGAATTAACTATGAATTGATGCTCGATCTCTTATGGGGCAGCTTTCATGCTCAACTTTGTAGAAGATGGGTTTTTATGCCTATTTGGGGTCAGAAAATTAGACCTCAGCCCGGCATGAGGCAAGAGATTTGAAATTAGAACTGCACAGAAAGCTAGGAGTTCATAGAAAAATCTTCAGTTAAAAAAATAAAAAAAGACCAGGGAAAAATTCACTCATCTGTATTATAAGCTTATCTCTATAAGATCTCTAAATTTTAAAATATTATGAGAAATTGATGCCTTAGGCATTTTGCAAATGTAAATTTGAGGTCTGAGTTTTCAAAGTGTAATTTGGGAGCGTCTTGCTCCAAGTACAGTATATTTACACTCTGGCAGTCACAAATGTCCTCAAGGACTTGACAGCTTAGGTGAGACGGCATGAAGCCCCCACAATGACGTATTGGAGGTAAATTTATTTTCTGAAACTACAAAACAATGTCACAACTCATCAGTATTAAGCATTAATCAATTCAACAAACAAGATTAAATCCTAGGAATTTCAAATAATGGAATAATATGAGAAAGCCTATAACTTCAATTGCTTAAATCTACAAAAGACATGAAAGAAGGAATTGAAAATAAGGCACCATGAAAAAAACATAGCAAATTTGAAAATAAAATCAAACAGCAATAAGGGAATGATAAGTAGTTACTAAAGATAAACATGCAGTGGTTGAATTAAACAATACAATTAGAAATTGAATCGGCCAGAGATTTAGCTCAGTGGTTCCGGCACCTGCCCCGCAAGTGCAAGGTTCTGAGTTCGATTCCCGGGAACCACATACAATGCTGGGTGTGGTGACTCACGCCCACCAGCAATCAATACCACATACCACAGTGCCAGGCGTGGTGGCTCATGGCTGTAATCCCAGCACTCGGGAGGCAGAGGCAGGAGGATTGCTGAGTTCCAGGCTTGCCTGGGCTACATAGTGAGCTCAGGACCCTGAACTACAAAGTGAGACCCTGTCTCAAAAAAAAAAAGAAAAAAAAAAAAGAAATAGTTAAATGGAGAATTAGTGAACTGTGAGATAAATATGAGCAGAATACTCATATGTGGGACAGAGAGAAAAAAAAGTCACAAAACAAATTAAAGGTCGTACAGGAGAGGAGAGAATGAGCTTGAAAAGGAATAGTGAATATGGACCATAGGAGAGAGGACATATTCAAAGAGATAATGGCTACAAAGTTTTAGGATTAAACAAAGATGCTTATCTTCAGATTAAAGTATCAAATGAGTCATTGAACAATACCCATAAAAACGAACCTATATTTAGATACATTGTGGTGAAATCAAAAGGAAAAAATCTTGAAAAAAAAGCAGATTTGGTAGATTATTGTCTGTAAAGAAAAAATTTGATGGTTATAAAAAAGAAAACAAAGCTTATATATATAGGGAGCAGAAGGTTTTGGAGGGCAGGGGAATGGGGAAAATGAGAATTAAGTCATATCATGTACTGGTACAAATTCTCCATGTCAGTTATGATCATAATCTATAAAATGTACCAATAAAATCAATTTTTTAGAAAAGCAACTAGACTGATAGCATATTCCTATGGAAACATATACAGGTCATATCTCCAGGCAATAATATCTTCAGTGTTCTTTGAAAGACTATCTACCAACTTATAATTCTATAATAGCTAGGTTGTCATTCCAGAATGAGGGAAAAATTAGCAAATTCTCAGTGTCAACAAAAAGAAATATAGTTTATCATTGCTAGACCTATGTCTAAACATCCACTAAAGAATATTCTTTAAGGAAAGGGATATTACATACAGAAGAAAGAAATAAGATGCAAGAAACAAAGATGAGAAAAAGATGATAAACCATGTAACAAATCTAAGGAAGCACTGACTATACAAAATATAACAAAAGGAGTAATATAAGCACAAGAAAAATTTGGACCTCCAGATACTTAAAATCAATAATACATGAGAACGAAAGTAGATTATGAGAATTAAAACCTGAAAAGGTTTTTGTTCACAGCCTCTCTCTGTACCTCCAGAAGAATAAATGATTAAGTATAGACATTAATTAGTCATGTATGTTTGTAAAAATTGTAAAAGCAAACATCAAAACTAAAAACATTAAACCTATCAATTAATAGAATGAGTAAAAGGAAACAAAGAATCAAGGATATGAGGAAAGTGAGCCAAAGAAAGTCAGTGGCTAAATAAACAAAATTAAGATGAATGTGTCAGTAACCACAATAAGTAGAATAAACTTAGAAAATAGATATTTTCAGTTAGATAAAAAGAATAAAAATGCAGCTTAAATATATGAATCTGAAGGTTTGATATTAAACAATGGAATAAAATATACCAAGAAAATCTCAACAGCAGGAACGAAGCTGGCTTACTTATATTCATATCTGCCAAACTTTAAGGCAAGCCACTCTGTTAGAAAGAATGGTATGTTAGACAGTGACAAAAGGAATAGTGACAAAAAGAATAATACAATATTTCTGAACTTATATAATTTAACAACATAGCCCCCAAATATAAGTAACAGTTGACAAAATTATTGGAATACTGTGCACAATCATAGTGGTGGATTTTAATACAACACCCTCAATGGCTGATAAATCAAATGGATAAAAATTTAGTATAAGCTAATTTACTCAATTAACAAGCCTGATCAGATGGAAACATGTAGACTACTACATCCAAGCAGCAGAGCATACCGTATATTTTCTTCTCAAGTACTTTATGATCACTTATACAACCACAGAACAAGTCTTAACAAACTTAAATGAGTTGATAACATAGAGGACAACATTCTTTGATCATAAGGTGGCAAAATTAAAAACACTCCAATCTCCTGACACCTTTAGAAGGTTAAAAGCCCAGCTCCAGATAATCAATCAAGGAAAATATATAGTGTCAATAATGTGATAGAATATTATATCATCATAATTTGTAATAATGTATTAGTGAGAAGTAACCAGCAGCAACAATAGCAAGTATGCAAACCTCTGGCACCTGTCACATTCTAGATCATCCCTGAAGGCTCTTCCAGGACAGATTGCAGATTCTCAGAGGGTTATTTACCTTGCGGGTGTGAGATTCTTCAGCTGCATTATTGAAGAAGCCTTAGCCTCTTTCCTGGAATAGTGTTCAACAGAAATATGACATTGAGGAATCTTGGTCTCCAATCATCTTCGCTGTGCTAAAATTCATACTTGGGAAGCACAAATCTCCCCACCTCCAGGCATGGTAGAAAGACTGAGGTCTGAATTTTGTGATTTCTCACTATGTGAGGTAGCCTGACTTCTCATCTCAGCATCCTAATATGATCAATTACTTTAAGGGTTTAATTTAGCCACTTTCCAAGGAGATCAGTAATCATTAAAGGGATTACACTTGCAATTAAAATTCACCCAAGAGGGCTGGAGATTTGCCTCAGTGGTTCCAGCCCCTGCCTCGTAAATGCAAGGTCCCTAGTTCAATCCCCAGTAACCACATACAACAATACTGGGTGTGGTGGCCACGCCCACTGGCAATCAGTACCTCATACCACAGATGCCGGATTTAATGGCTCAAGCCTGTAATCCCAGCACTCCGGAGGCAGAGGCAGGAGGATTGCTGAGTTCCAGGCTTGCCTGGGCTACATAGTGAGCTCAGGGCCAGCCTGAACTACAAAGTGAGACCCTGTCTCAAAAAAAAAAAAAAAACCCACTTCACCCAAGACATTAGACCCAGAAGTTTAGGCAGTATCTACCAAATACTTTAAGAATAGTTAATCTCCATTTCATACAGTTGTTTCAAAAAATAGGATAAGAGGTAGTGTACACCCATTCATTTTATGATACTCAAATCAGGCAGTTATATTAAGAGAAAGAAATGTATATATTAGTCTCATCTATGAACAAAGGATCCAAAATTTAAAATGTCAATGTGCTACATTTATAAACAAATACATAAACAATTTCTACCAATTTCTAAGGTTTACACCAGAAATTCCAGGATCATTTAACATTAGTGAACCTATTCATTAATTTATGTCAGTAACATATTCATGGAAATAATAGAATTATATCAGAAATACTCCAGCTACTTATTATTCATCAGATACTAAAAACTAGAAGGCCAAAAAAAAAAAAAAAGAAAAAAGAAAGAAAGAAAGAAAAGATAAAATAATTTTTACAATGAAAGAGCAAACTTGAAATTTTATAAAAATTGGCCATCTATCAAACCCAGGAGAATTTATACACCATTAGAGCCACTGAAAAAGTTTAACAAAGGTACTAGACATAAGATTAATATACAAAAATTAGTATAAATGAGAAACTCAAACATTTAATTAAAAATGCACTGTGTATGCTAGCAATTATGGAGTGCCTCAAAATAGCTCTACAGATGAGTTTTCTGGGAAAAGGATAAATTATATTAAAAGGTACATAAGAATACATAAATAAATAAATACATTTATGGATGAAAAAAGACCCAAACTCATTAAATGACAAAATTTCCCAGGTTTTTCTACAAATGCAATGCAATTTCAATAAAATTTGCAAAAGGCAATACCTCACTGCTTAAGCTACTATTAAAATTTGCATAGAATCATAAAGGAACTGATATTGCCAAAATAATTTTGAATAATGAAAAATATGAACAATATTAATAAGATGGGGATATTTACCCTATTAGATGCTAAAGCATTATAAATCTCTAATAAATAAAGCCTTGTAATATTGGTGGAAGGTTAAAAAACATAGACTGATAGAATTGAATAATCTAGAAACACACATAGAAATAGTATTATAAATTAGACAGAAAAGATGAGATGTTTAATTACTGGTATTTTTGTCTAACCATTTGGGAAAAGATAAAATTAGGTCCTTACCTTTCATTATGTACAAAAATAACTTCCAGATGGGCTAAAGACTTAAATGTGAAAAAGCAAAACTATAAACTTTTTAGAAGAAATTTTGAGAATGTCTTTATCTTAATTTAGGAATGGAGTTTCTTTTTTTATATTCTTTTTTTATTGGGGGGGACTTAGAAGTGAACTCAGGGTCTTGTACTGAGCTAAATCCCTAGCTCTTTTAAAAATTTTTATTAAATTTTTAAAAATCTCACTAAATTGCTTGGTCTAGCTTCAAACACTTGATCTTCCTGCCTCAGCTTTAGGATGGGGTTTCTTAAGCAAGTTACCAAAAGCACAAATAAAAAGGAAAATAGTTATTAAAGTTTATTAATACAAGAAAATTATCTCCATAACTGAAAAACACCATAGACAAATGAAAGAATAAAAGGGATAGAAAAGGAAAATTATAACAAGAGATAGATAAATAGATAGATAGATAGGGACTGAATATATTCAATATCTCCAAATAAGTAAGGGAAATGCAAATTAAAACCATAAAGAGATATTGCTCTACACACATGAATAAAATTAGCAAGTGTGTGTGTTAATAATGATTATGAACAATGGGTATCCTCATGCACAGCTGGTAGAAATTAATGTAGTATGTTGCCCTCATTTTGGAAGGTGTTTTGTGCATACTCAACAAACTAAAGATGAGCACACTCCGGGCCCTTCAACTCTGCTTACAGCTATCAACTCAAAGCAGTTCTTACCAATGTGCAAAAACAGAAATGCACAAAAGAATTTTTTTTCTGCTATTTACAGACAAAACGAAACAACCTAAATGTCCAGTGATAGAAAAATGATTATACACTATTGCTGTCTTTTTTTTAAAGGCAGGGTCTTGCTTTGTAGTTCAGGTTGGCCCTGAGCTCACCATGTAGCCCAGGCAAGCCTCGAACTCAGCAATCCTCCTGCCTCTGCTTCCCGAGTGCTGAGATGACAAGTGTGAGCCACCATGCCTGGCATTGTGGTGAGTGGTATTGGTTTCTGGTGTGCGTGAGTCACCATGCCTGGTTTTGTTGTGTGTGGTTACTGGGGATCGAACCAGGGTCCTTGTGCTGAGCTAAATCTCCATCTCCACTATTGCTTTCTTTACTCAATGACTATGATAAGGCAGTTGGGTAGATGAGCTAATGTTACTGGCATCAATGGAATAAGCTCAAGAGGATAATATTAATGGGAAAAAAAGAACTTGTGTGAGGTCATAATAAAGGGAAGAATATAACAATCCTAGCAGCAACGACACTGTGATGGTCCCTGTCATGTCTCAAGGGCTGTGCAGTGACTCCAGGGCACTAATGCAATGATTTCACAGGATTCGTAGGAGGCAGACACTATCAACATCCCTACTATGCAGATGAGAAAACAGGTAGTGAGATGCGCATTATGTTGCCACTTATGCAAAACTCTGAAACAATGCAAGATGCAATGCGAAGTGCTGTGTCTTCCTGACAGAATCATATATGTGCAAACCAAAGTTCAGGGGAATAGAAGGCACCAAGGTGAAGAAAGTGTTTATTTTGAGGTGAGAGTAGGAGGGAGGCCTTAGACATCTGTCATGACTTAATTCCTTAAGAAAGAGAAAGATCTGAAGCAAGTAGACAAAATGTTAACATCTATTATGCCTCTTACATCTGGGTGTTGGGTACATGAACATCTGGTACTATTTTCTATTATTTTCTATGTGAACTGTCAAATGTACAATTTAGAAAGAGTTTAAAGAATCAAATTTAATGAAGAACAATGGTCTAAGCAAAACAGTTGATGCCTAACGGGGTTGTAAGGACTAACCTGACACAGATACATAATCATGGAACCATGATAATCAAAAACTGCAGAGCAGAAAGAATAGATCCAAATTAGAGTCCAAAACTTTGGACTCTTACTCATGTGACTTTTGGCAAGATATTTAACTTTCCTGTTTCTTCAATTTCTTCACTTGCAAGACAGAGTTACTAGTACAACCTTCTTGAACTGTGGTGAGAAATAAGTGGGGGAAAAATCCATTTTAAGCAACCAGCAGCAGCTAAGAATAGTTATCAGCACTATTTTTCTGAAAAGGAGTCAGCTTTAAGGAAGTTGGGCTCCCAACCACAATCATTTTTCT
>PVIC010017110.1:22683-33398 GCA_004025085.1 Thryonomys swinderianus
TTTTTTTTTTTTTTTTTTTTGCATCTGTGTGTACAGGGGAGCGTAGGCTGGAAAATGAAAAGGACAATTTTGAAAAGGGAGCTGAAGACAAGTTCATGCTGGATGCCCCAGATCTGGGGCAGCTGATCAAGATCAATGTGGGCCACAACAACAAAGGAGGGTCTGCCGGTTGGTTCCTGTCAAAGGTGGGCCTGGATGGGGGACTTCTGGCTCGCCGGAAGACAGATTTCAGTCCACCAACCCTCTCTAGGTCCGTCTGCCTCCTCTCTGCTGCCTAAGCCCCCTGGCCAGCCTTGCTGCCCTCCTGACAGCCTGAGACTTCACCTGTGTTGAGACCTTCCTAGAAAGCCTAGTTCTCCTCTGACTCGGTCAAGGTCTCGTCACCTTCAAGGATCCATCCTGAACTCTTCTCTGACTTTGGGCCATCCCTTGGCTCCCCAGCTGCTGTTTATGCGTGGGTGTGTGTGTGTGCGTGCGTGCCTGTGTGTGTGCGTGCGCGCATGCACAGTCCCCTTCCTCTTTGCAGATCAGATGGCTGCTCAAGCGGGTTATGTAAAATTGGTGGAAGTGACTCCCGTGTTAAGGAGGGAGGGCTGCTAAATCACAGCTGGCTCTCCATATTGATCTAAACCCACTGACTCTGAGACAGACACCATATGTTCATACAGATGCTTTGAGCTTGTGTGTGTGAGCGGTGGGGAGAGGGCCTTGTGGCCCGGGCTCAGTTGGATGTGTCTGGGAGCCATCTGGGAAGAACATGGAGGAAATGACCCCTGATTGACAGCTTCATTTTTTCCTTCCCTCTCTTCCGGATATTTTTCCTTCTTGGCTTGTAAAGGTGTCTCTCTGCCGCCACATAATACAGTTGGCTCCGCCATGGGCAGCCCCTCTACTCTGGCATCCATCTCATCTGCAGGAACCCAGCTCCTCACCCAATTTCCTTCTCACCTCTCAGAAAGCCAGCTCTGCGCCTGTGGGCTCGTTAGCAGAGGGAGAACATTCCTCCAGGGGATAATGGCTCTTGCTTTTTATTAGGTCATTGTGGATGTGTGCATGCGTGCACGTGCACACACACACACACATACACACTCACAGGTATGTGCTTCTATCACTCATTATGAAGAGTGCTTCTGTTTTTCCCAGTCCTATCTTAACATTATTTTATGCTTGAGTCTCCTCAGCATGTTTCAGGAGTCTCTCTACCCAGCTGCTTGGCGCGCTCTAGAAGACACGGTTAGTGTTATCAAGCACATGCACATGGAAGTCCTCTCAGGGAGCTGCACTGAGGGGCCAGTTCTACTTGCAGTTTCCTGACCTGATCCCTCATCCAAGGATTCTCTCTGCCTCATTTGGGGCAGCAACTCCCCTGTGGTGGACTCTGCTTCTCACTGATAAGATCAGAAGCCCAACCTTCAGCGAGTTAGGAAAGTGATGTCTTGTCCCAGTTTACAAATCCCGGCTCCCAGTTCTTGGGTCACAGGGCACATTCTGCCACATTCCTTGGTCCAAATTTCAAAATGCTATGAGGCAATGCAGGGAACTGCAGCTTTGGAACTCGAGCAGGGAGCAAGTGCCAGTCATCCAAGTATGGCTTTTCAAGGCTTTCCTGGCAACAGCTGCATCCCGTGAGCCCTTGTCCTTGACCTGTGAGGGGATGAGAGTCTATTCTTAGGACGCACTCCAGTGATTGGAGGGTCGGATTAGATGGCCAGGTGCACCCTCGACGACACTTACCACGTTCCTTCTCCCTTCTTCCTAGATTGTCATCGAAGATATTGGGAATAAAAGGAAATACGACTTCCCACTGAACCGCTGGCTGGCCTTGGATGAAGATGATGGAAAAATCCAAAGGGACATCTTAGTGGCTGGAGCTGAGACCACAGGTAGAAGGGAGACAGGGCAGGCCCCACTGGCTCATGCTGCACTTTCTGCCTGAGGGTCAGGATTCACTCAGAGGGGCTAGAGGCCTGTGCGCAAGCAGAAGCTAGGAGAGACTGCAGACAGCACCCTTCCTGCTCCTGAAAATGGATGGTTTCTCCAGGTTTTAGCCAGGGCCCCATTGATGCCAGAGGAGTGGAGGTGAGAGCCCTGAGTGGATACTACCTGACCAGCACAGAGGAAATTGTCCACAGGAGAAAGCCAGAATTTGAACATCTAGGGTGTGGACATGTGGACATGTGTGGATTTATTCTTAACTCTCCCTAATACCATGTGATTTCTATATTTCAAGTCTTCTACTTGGCCCTTGGCCCACTTACTTCCCTTCAATCGTCACAAGCATTCCATAATGTAGGAGTGGTATGTCCCTGTTTCACAGATTAAGAAACCGAGGCACACAGACGTTAAGAACGCTATTGAAACTCCTACGGCTGGTAAATGATAGGTTCAGTATTTGGCCTGCTCCCTAAATTACCCTCCATGAGTTTCACAGAGAAGCTCCAACTCTCAGGATGGCTGAGGTGATCATGGCGGTTTCTGGAAAATCTCTGTTCTGCCTATGTGAGAATATGCTCCACTGAGAAACCTTCCATGGCTTCCTTTTGCATTCAATGCAGTCTAAATTCTGCAGTTATATATAAACTGACCCACAAATTGGCTCCAGTTTACCCTCGGAGTAGAACCTCCCAGCACCTTTTCTTCACTGTTTTCTCAGCCCTTCTGTCTCTCCCAACTGCATCTGCAAAACCTCTTGCTCTCCCCTCGGCTCACACCCTCTCCCCGTGCACCACATCCGCACACCTGGCCTCTCTCCTGGCCCCGCCCCTTGCCCTTACCTTTTTGCTCCCTTTGTCCTGAAACTACCTTCTGTGCAACCTGTCATTTTTCTTTCTTCTGCTTCTCAATTTCTTCTTCAGTCACTTCCTCTGAGCCCTCCCTGGCCTCCCCAGAAGGTGTCGTTTCTCCCTTCCTTCTTTCCATGCTCCTGCTGTTCAACGCTCCTCTGTTAATGGCTATTTCCATCCTCTGCCTTGTGGCATCTTGGCCCACGAGCTCACTGTGAGGAGCCACAAGTCATTGCGAAGAAAGTTTACAACTTAAGGGGCCAGGGATTTAGCTCAAGTGGTACCGCACCTACCTTGGAAGCACAAGGGCCAGAGTTCAATCCCCAGTACCACCAAAAAAAAAAGTTTACAAATTAGAAGTACACACTAGGATAGATTTACTATGACCCATAGCTGTATAATTACATATCTCCCATTGAGGAAAGAAGAAGAGACATGATAGAAGCTGGGAATTGATCATAAACCAAAGAATATAGGAATATTTGGTGTGTGGACACCATCTGCCCACGGACCCCAGAAAAATAGATCTTGAGACCTGCTCTTACAGAGTAGTGATCTTTTCTGCTTATTTCCATGTACTCCAAAGATCTGGCATCTGGTAAACATCTAGGAAATATTTGTTGAGCCAAGAAGGTGTGAATGAATAACATATCCATGAAACTGACATTCTGTCTTCCAAACACACTTGGAGTTTTTATTCCTCTGGGATCATGGGATGAAGGTACAGTGAAGGTAGCAGGAAGGATGGTGGGGAAGATCAGCGAGGCCTAAAATGCAGTTGCCCTAGACCTTAAAGCAGAGTGAATGACTTTGGGCTGGACTTAGCAAAATTTCCCATCAGAGAGTTTGCTTTTGGCGTTTTCTCTTACTCTGCCCTATTTAGGACTTTTATCCTTCTTAATGTCCTTTCCTTAGAATTTCATGTCTTCATAATACACCTCGACTAACCAAAGCCAGTGTGGCCCAACCTACAGTGTTTGTTCTCTCCCTCAGTCCTCCCACACTCACCCGCCAGGCATACAGAAGGACAGGAGTGCTCGCTCTCAGCTTGTGTTTTTAAATTAGCAGCCAGCTAAATGAATTGGGCAGTGCTGGATATAAATCTCCATTAATGGAGTTCACTGTCATAATTAGATTAGACATAACAGAATTCATCTGGCAGCTATTAATAATGTACACATGGTAATTAACATTAATAAAAAGAACTATTCTTAGCCAGGCCGAGTGCCTCCGTTTTGTCAGCTTCCTGTCATCAAGACTGGCAATAATAGACAGTTTGTTCTTGAACCAACAGACGCCGACATAGAGACTTTGAACAGATGAAATGAGGTCAGGAGGGACGTTGGATGTGGCCTGATGTGCAGGAGGACACAAGGGTGGATAGTTAGAGGAAAAGGGTTTCGGGGGTGCTCTACCCACCAGCGGGCGGGAGAGTGCTGCGATGCTGCTCCCCTTGAACTCTTTCTCCCCGACTTCCTCGCCAGCAATTACCTACATTGTCACTGTCTTCACTGGGGACATGCGAGGAGCTGGGACCAAATCCAAAATCTACTTGGTCATGTATGGAGCCAGAGGGAAAAAGAACAGTGGGAAGCTCTTCCTGGAAGGCGGCGTATTTGACCGGGGCCGCACAGACATCTTCCACATCGAGCTGGCGGTCCTCCTCAGCCCTCTGAGTCGAGTCTCCATCGGGCATGGTAACGTGGGTGTCAACAGAGGCTGGTACTGTGAGAAGGTGAGGGATGCCTTGACAGGGCCTTTCCCGATCTGGTCCCTCTTTCACCTGTGAGTACGAACTCTAACCTGAATCCTACTTCCTGATTCTTCTGGACCAGTCAGAGCACAGGGTAAACCCTTTCCTTGGCCACCGTGGTCCTTGGGGTGGTAACACACCCATCCCTCTTGTCTTGCCGATGGTCAGGAACCGGATTTATTCTCCAAACCTGGCTAGCTGCTCTGTGCCTAGCAGTTTTCATTCAGCATTATGCATTACAGGTTCATTCACAGGATAGGAATATTATGTTACACCACTTGCCAATGAATGTTTTTCCATGCTCTAATGTATTCCATTGTGTGAATCCATTACAAACTGTGTGTCTGTTGAAGAATATTTGGGATTATTTTTTGATTTTTATTCCTATGAACAATGTTGCTATGAATTTCTGGTACTCGTGTGCAAAGGCTTCATAGAATGGGATTTCTAGGTCACAGGGCCAGTAAAGTTTTTAATTTCCAAAATATCCCAGAGTATTTTCCAAAGTAGTTGCACCATCTTCTCAGCCATGTGTCAGAGGCGTTTTGTCCTATAAATCCTTGTTACCTGAATTTGTAATCTTTACCTTAAGGTTGTAAACGGATCTAAATGTGATTTAAGTTTTTGTTCTCATGAATACCACTAAGGCTGAACATCTTTTCAGTTTTGTTTGGCCATTCATGCTTCCTCTTATATAAATGCCTGCTCATATCTTTTTCTGATTTTTCTACAATCTGACCTATTGCTGAATTTCTTTTTAGGAGTTATTTATTTAATTTAGAGATTAGATCTTTATTGGTAACATATGATCAAATATCTTCTTTTTTGTGGGGGTTACCATGGATCAAATTCAGGACCTTGTGCTTGTAAGGCAGGTACAGCACCACTGAGCTAATATCTTCTATGGTTTGTTTATAACAGTCTTTAAGGAGTCTATCAGTCTTTCCTTTATGTTTAATGCTTTTTCTATTGCTGAAAGAAATACAGTTATTCTAAAGCTATGAAATATTCTCTTATATCCTCTTTGGCAAAGTTTTAAAATTCCCTTTTATAGCTTTACCAGGAATTTCTTTTTTGTGGTAGGAATCCAATTTTATTCTTTCCATGTAGATATCCAAATGTTCCAGCAACATTTATTATAGGGCTTTTAAAACACAAGTAAGGAAATCACTGGAGATTTTTAAAAAGAAGAATCCTGTGTTGGGGATTTTAGCTTGGTGATGGTGTCCATACCTTGCAAGTGCAAAGTCCTAAATTTGACCCTCAACAACACTCTCTCTCTCTCCCTCCCTCTCTCTCTCCCCCTCTCTCTCTCTCTCTCTCTCTCACACACACACACACACACACACACACACACACACACACACACACACATGTAGATTCCTGAGCATCAACCTATACCAACTGAGTTGGATTTTCAGAAAATCCTATCCATTTAACAAATGCTTAGATATTTCTACGATCAAGAAACCAGAGAAAGACTGTCATTCTTACCCAACCTTCTGGAAGACACCCCTATTTACTAGTCTGTGACACTTATTGATTTAGTTTACTTCTGCAATAATACAACACCTTCATTTTCTACCTTCATACTAAGTTTTATTTTCTGCTAGGGAAAACTGGCTCACCATATTCTTCTTTGAGACTGTGTTCACTATTCATGACTATTTACCATTACATGGAAAGTTTAGAATTTTCTTGCCAAATCTATGAAATCTATGTTGAATAGAGTTCAACTGAATCAACAGATCCATTTGGAAAAACTAACATCTTTAATATAACAAATTTCCCTATCTCTTAACATGGTATACTTCTTAAAATTTGTATCTTCTTGAATGTTTTTCAATATTAGTTTTACATTTTTCTGCATAGAAGGATTGCATATCTTTGTTAGATATATTTATAGAGATCTTTGAACTTTTGTTGCTGTTAAATTGGTATCTATTTAAATATTATATTTCCTAACCATTCGCTGTTGATGTAGTTATAGAAGTCTTTTTTTAATATATCATTTGTATATAACCGACTTACTAAACTGTTATTAATTTTGATAATTTCTCTCTAGATTTTTAGAGGGTTTTCTTTGTAAGCAATCATAGCTTTAAAAAATTGTTTGTTCACATAGTCTAAGACCTACATGCTTGAAATTGAACAGTTAATAGCAGCCAACTTTTTTCTGTTTCTGCTTTCTTTTGTATTTCTTTCTTTTTTATTTTATTCTTTATTTTGGTGGTTGTATTGAGGATTTGAACTCAGGGCCTTCACACTGAACTGTCCCCAGACCTTTTACATTGTTTTGTTTTGTTTGAGATAGTGTCTCACTAAGTTGTTGAACTGTCTAAGCAGAGGTCAGCCTTCCAGACTGCTTGTATTATAGGCATACACCACCATGTTTCTGATTTGTGTGTGTTATTGGAGATTGAACTAAGCATCTCATATATGTTGAGTGCACTCTACAATTAAGCTGTACCCACAATCTTTGTTTTTAAAGAGTGCTTTTTTTTTATTTTTTTATTTTTTTTTTTTTTATTTTTTTGAGACAGGGTCTCGCTTTGTAGTTCAGGCTGGCCCTGAGCTCACTATGGTGCTCAGGCAAGCCGCTGCGAACTCAGCAATCCTCCTGTCTCTGCCTCCCGAGTGCTGGGATTACAGGCGTGAGCCACCATGCCCGGCATTGTGGTATGCGGTGTTGATTGTTGGTGGGCGTGAGTCTCCACGCCCAGCATTGTATGTGGTTACCGGGGATCGAACTCAGGACCTTGCGCTTGCGAGGCAGGCGCCGGAACCACTGAGCCAACCCTTCGGCCCTTTAAAGAGTGCTTTTAAAGAAACTGATTTTATTTTTTTATTTAGCTAATTAGGTTTGGTAGACATTATTAAATTAAGTATTGTCGTATTGTTAAGAGTTTTCATTATGGGGCCAGAGGGTTAGCTCAGTGGTTCCGGCGCTGCCTCGCGAGTGCAAGGACCTGAGTTCGATCCCCAGTAACCACATATAATGCTGGGTGTGCAGACACGCCCACCAATAATCAACACCACATACCACAATGCCGGACATGGTGGCTCATGCCTGTAATCCCAGCACTTGGTAGGAGGATTGCTGAGTTCGCGGCGACTTGCCTGGGCACCATAGTGAGCTCAGGGCCAGCCTGAACTACAAAGCGAGACCCTGTCTCCAAAAAGAAAAAAAAAAAAAAAAAAGAGTTTTCATTATGAATTAGTATTGAATTCTAGCTAATGCTTTTTCTGTGCTTAGGTTGTCAGATGGTCTTTCTCTTTCATTTGTTAATTTGATGCATTGTGACTGCATTTTCTCTTTGTATTTAATATATGTTACTTGTATAAATCAATGGGTCTTATTGTGACCTTTCTCTAAATGTGTATATTTACACTGGTCGTGTCTACTTATCACACTTTCTCTCCAATCTCCTTCTCAGTCCTTGGTAGTCACTCTTCTACTTTCAGATAGGAGAGAAAACATGTGATACTTGTCCTTCTGCATCTGAGTTATTTTGTCCAACATGATGTCCAATTCATTTTCCTGAAAATAACAGGATTTAATTCTTTTTCTTGGCTGAATAATACTCCACTACATAAGCATGCCATATTTTCATTATTCATTCACTTGTTAATGGACACCTTGGCTGATCCCAAATTTTGGCTATGGTGAATAGTGCTGCAGGAAACATGGGTATTCAGGTGTCTCTTTTGTATACTGTCCTTATTTCCTTAAGATACACATTCAGGAGTGGTGTAACTGGGTTACATGATAGTGCTATTTTTAAGGAAACCTTATACCATAGTGTCTGTACAAATTTACATCCCCATCAGCAATATACAATGATTTCTACACTTGATTTTAGCCAAAAGGCCAAGAGGCAATAATGATTTCTTTTGTTACATCTTCACCAGCATGTTATTTTTTCATAATAGCTATTCTAATTAGATGAGATGAAATCTCAATATAGGTTTGATTTGCACGTCCCTGATAGTTAAAGATGTTGAACATTTTTTTCATATTTTATTGGCCAATTGTACTTTTTAAGTTAATATATATTAGCAATAAAGAATAGTGATGTTCATTTTGGGGAATTGGTACATGCATATAATATAACTTGATCATTTTCAATACCTTTACTCTCTTTCCCTTATCTCCCCTACCAGTTCCCTTCCATGTATCCAAAAATTTGCCTTCTTGTTTTCTACCATCTCTCTTATTAATGCCCTTATTTATATTTTACATTTCCTACATGAAAGAAACCAGGTGATATTTAACTTTCTTTGTCTGACTTATTTCATTTAACATTATGGTCTCAAGTTCCATCCATTTCCCTGAAAATGACAATTTCATTCTTTTTTATGGCTGAATAATACTCTCTTATATACATATGCCATTGATTTTTTTGTGTGTGGTATCAGGAATCAAACTCAGGACCTTATGCTTGACAGGCAGTTGAGCTACATCCTTAGCCCACATTTTTTCCATCTATTTATCTTTGGTGGGTATCAAGACTGCTTCCAGAGCTTAACTATTGTGATTACGCAGTTATAAACATGGGTACACCTATATAACTTTGATGTGATGTCTTTAACTCTTTAGGGAATATACCCAAGAGTGGTATAGCTGTGTTGAATGGCATTATTTTTAACTTTCTGAGGCATCTCTATACTGACTTGCACAGTGACTGTACTAGTTTACACTGCCACTGACAATATAGAAAGGTTTTGTACATATTCTTTTGAAAAGGGTCAAGGGATTCTATTCAGGTCATTTGGCCATTTTGATTGAATTACTTTTTTGTTGTTAAGTTTTTTGAGTCCTTTATATATCCCAGGTATTAATCTTATGGCAGATAAATACCAGGTAAACAATTTCTTCATTCTCTCTTCACTCTGATTGTTTCCTTAGCTGAGCAGGAGCTTTTTAATTTGATGCAATTCCATTTGTTGTTCTTATTTGCATTTCCTGATTTATTGGAGTCCTATCCAGGAAGTTGTTTCTAGTGGCAATATCTTGAAGTAGTGCTCTTGTCTTGTTTTGTTTACTTCTGTTTCAAAGTTACAGGTATTATATTAAAGCCATTAATGACTTGGTGTTTCATTGAGTATCTAGCAAGAGATAAGGGTCTGGTTTTGAGGTTTTACATGTGGATATCCAGTTCCTCAGCACTATGTGTTGAAGAGGCTGTCTTTTCTACAATGTGTGTTTTTGGCACCTTCATGTGACTGCACTTTTCTAACAGATAATCAAAACTGCATGTCTTTTATAGGCCGAATTTGGGGATAATCAACTATAATTTTGTATGTTTTTAGAAATTTTCTGCTTCCTGGAAATGCATCCTTTACAAATTTCTTTGATAAAGGTCTATTGTTGGTAAACTTCATTTTTGCTCATTTCAAAAATTTTTATAGCTCGTCTTCATTTTAGTATAATTTTAGTATAGAGATAGTATTAGTATTAGTATTTAGTATTTAGATAATTTTAGTATAGAGAATTCCATATTGGGTTCCCTCTCTCCCAATATTTTCTGGCTTCTGTCAGTCTAATTTCATTATTTGTCTTTTCTCTCCTGATGCTCTGAAAATCTTTTCCTTTCCTTGGCACTCAGATGGTTCCCTTCACTGTGTCTGTGTGGACATTTATTACCATCTGCCTATAACCAGGCTCTGGGTAATTAATTCTTAGGGAGAAGCTATTGTTACTTCCTGTTTGGAGCAAAAGCAAAGAAAACAGGTTTCCTTTGCAGAGTTCCCCTACCTAAATTTTGAATGAGGAAGCAGCTTCATGAAGAGTTTTTGTTTACTCCGGTGTTTTCAGTTTGGATCCTGAAGTTTGCAAGCCCCATGTCCCCATCTCCTGCTACTTCATACAGCTTTTAATTCCCTGGTCTTTAAGTGCTTGGGTTGTCTTTTGCTTCAGGACAGTACAAATTTTATCATTCATATTTTCCCATTTTCTAAGTCTCTGCCCATTCTGAATCTTACAGCATCTTTGTAAAGCCCTGACACCTCAGCACTGTATAGTGTATAAAAACCTATTTCCTATTGTGTATCTCACATGTAGGTATTACGCAGTGGTAATGGCTTTTCAGACTCCCTGCTTTGTGGAAATAACTAGTTTAAAAGCAGAACTTTGGGTAAATATTTAAAAGCACTTATAATACTTAAATTTTTACTTT